>ML403924.1:28058-49412 GCA_005239525.1 Nicotiana knightiana | reverse complement strand
TATATTCGTGATTGTTGAGGTTCATGTGGTTATTCGGTTTCATTTGGTTATTTCCAATTGTTGTTGTAAGTGTGTTAAAAGTGTTGGTTGTTCTCTTGATTCTATCATGGTACATAAAGACTGAGTTGGGTTGACAGTGTTACGGTGGTTATATATATCCTGACTGATTTTATTGTGGGATGATATTGGTTAAAGCTTACGAGCTATACTGTTTTCTGTTTGCAAATGTTGAAATAAAAGTTTTGTGCAAGGCTTGGCCTGAGCTGTGAAAGTTTTTGATGAATAAACAAAATTGATTGTGATAAGGGAGCTGTGATAAGGGGGTTGTGATAAGGGGGTCGTGATAAGGGTGGATAAATGATAGTGATAAGGGTGGATAAATGATAGTGATAAGGGTGGATAAATGGGATCAGGTTGCACGCCGCAACAAGACACTGATAAGGGAGTATAATTATGTTTTACTGATTTTATTATAAAGATTTGGTAATTTATTGTTTTACTCTACGATTTTTTTCTCATATTCTGCACATACGATTATTTTAAGTAAAGATTGGAAATTCAAAAACTTGTGTGAGATCTTGGTGATAGTTGAGGCCTGGAATAGGCGACTGAGTTATTATATTTATTGTTTCAGTTATATTTTTCTTGTTCATGTAGAATTATTTTATTGCGTTATTGTATATGTTATTGTCACATGTTATATGTTGTTAATGCCCTGCCGTAGCCTCGTCACTACTTCGTCGAGGTTAGGCTCGGCACTTACTCAGTACATGGGGTCAGTTGTACTGATACTACACTCTGCACTCTTTTGTGCAGACCCAGGTACCAGCCAGCAGTAGAGGTTTTTTTAGAGCGGCTATTCATTTGTTCGGAGGCACGAGGTATATCTGCCGGCTTTCGCAGATCTCGAGAGTCTTCTCTTATTTTCATAAATGTTATTTTATTATATTCAGAACAGTTACACTATTTCTTTCAGCCCAGTATTTGTAGTATTCTTTGGTAGTTCGTGAATTGTGACTCCAGACTCTGGGGTAGTTCTAGACCTATTTATATAATTAGTTTGTGGTTCGTTTTATTCAATTGTTTATTATTTTATCTTTGGAAATTATTTACCGATAACCAATGGATCTATTTTGAAGCATTCTTGAAATATCAACTCTTGAAATTTCGGCACATTTCTCCCACTTATTCACATGCACATTCTAGAAAAATACACAATTAAAAATAGCAATATTGCAATAGACATATAATCAAATTAAATGAATTTCAAACAAATCATTTAACAAATATAATGCATATTATATTATTCAGTAGTTTTGTCCAGTAGAAGCAAGTAATCTATTATTGGGGTTGTTGGATGATAGATCTTTACATCACAGAACACCTAGAACAGAATTACTCAATACAATGGCCAAACATCTTTGCTGCATCAATGTT
This sequence comes from Nicotiana knightiana, assembly GCA_005239525.1. Lineage (NCBI taxonomy): Eukaryota > Viridiplantae > Streptophyta > Magnoliopsida > Solanales > Solanaceae > Nicotiana > Nicotiana knightiana. The sequence goes on along the minus strand of ML403924.1, from coordinate 47,975 downwards.
CTTCCCTTTTTATTAAGTATTATACTATTTTCTCTTCTTGATGGTGAATTCATTGTACTTCCATAGAAGAGTTGGAAGAACCAACCACATGCATGTACAAAATTCACTAAGAAAAACCGATAAGAGTAAAGACCATATATAAATTAAATAACAAAAATTATACACATTATACTAAAAATAAAAAATAAAGCAAAATGCAAGAAGGATTTCAGGCAGAATGAAGATTATAAATAAATATTCTTTTAAAAAAATAGAATCACATGTTTACATGACCATTAAGAAATAACAAATAAACACTAAGCGAAATCGAAAATCTCCATGGAACCAAAATGTAGTAATATTGAAATGAATCCAAAATTCAAAGCCAAAAGTAAGAGTAATCAAAACAAATACATAAGATTTATAAGACAAAGAGAAAAGTAGTCGTTCAAGATGGAGACTTACTTACTGTGAGCTTGGTGAATTTGAGTACAATCTACAAATCCACACTAGCCATTGACATTAGGTCTGAGTTGGAAGATGAACTCGACAGAAAGGGAAGACATGCAGATGAGAGCAAAAATGAAGATTCATTTCTGTAAAAGAGGATTTACAGTATTTATACACACATTAATTTAGCCTTAACCACTTAACCACTTAACTACTTAACTGTTATGGGTCCCACACATGGCTAACTAACTAACTAATGATTCTAACTGATAATTGACTACTTCTACTATTATCTAACTACTGCATAGAAGTTCACACTCCCCCTCAAGCTGGAGGTTGTAAGATGTTGAACACTCCAAGCTTGCCTAGTAGAACTGTATGCTGAGACTGTCCAAGGCCTTTAGTGAGAAGATCAGCTAGTTGCTCATTAGTTCCCACAAATTGCGTGTGAAATATACCTTGTTTAATCTTGTCGCGTACAAAGTGGCAGTCGATTTCAATATATTTGGTGCGTTCATGGAAGATAGGATTGGCTGCAATCTGAAGAGCATCTTTGCTATCACAGTAGACATCTACAGGCTGCTTGATTTGCACTCCCAGCTCCACAAACAGTCCCAATAACCAAACTACTTCTGCTGCCACAGTTGCTAGGCTTCGATACTCTGCATCTGCAGAGCTTCTTGATATTGTATGCTGCTTTTTGGACTTCCATGAGATAAGTGAATCGCCAAACTTGACTAAGTATCCAATGACAGACCTTCTTGTATTTGGACAACTTGCCCAGCCTGCATCACAAAAACATGTCAAACAATCTGAACTCGTACTTCTTAGAAGTATTCCCATGCCTGGTTCATGCTTTAAGTATTTGACCACTCTTACAGCAGCTTCCCAATGAGACTTCTTGGGCTCTTGCATGAACTAGCTGAGAGTCTGAACTGCAAATACGATGTCTGGACGCGTGATAGTCAAATAGATTAGTATACCAATCAACCTTTGATATTCATTCGCATCTGTCGGAACTTCATCTCCTGTGATCCCAGTAAGTCTGTCGAACTCAGCAGAGGTAAATTTTTGGTTAACATCTATTGGAGTTGAAATTGGCTTAGCACCACTGACTCCCAAATCAGAAATGAGTTGAAGAGAGTATTTTCTTTGGTTCAATAATATCCCTACTTTGGATCTCATGACTTCAATTCCCAGAAAATATTTGAGTTCACCGAGATCCTTCACCTTGAACTTTTGGTGAAGTACATTTTTGGTCTCATTGATGATCTCCTCGCTGTTTCCTGTAATCAGCAAGCCATCCACATATATCAATACTGCTACAAATTCATCTCCTTTCCTTTTTGTGAACAGTGAATAGTCATATAGACTCTGAACATATCCTGCAGCTGTTAGTGCTTCACTGAGCTTAATGTTCCACTGGCGTGAGGCTTGTTTAAGCCCGTATAATGACTTCAATAGCTTGCAGCCTTTGTCTCCCCCTGTCTCCTAAAGCCTTGGGAAAGTTCCATATATAATTCTTCATACAGATCTCCTTGCAAGAATGAATTGTACACATCCATCTGTGATATATTCCAGCCTTTAGAAGCAGCTAGAGCAATCACTGATCTCACAATTACCATTTTTGCCACTGGTGAGAATGTTTCATTATAATCCAGCCTTTCTCTTTGGCTATAACCCTTGGCTACTAACCTAGTTGTGAACCTTTTCACCTCACCATATTCTTTGTATTTAATCTTATATACCCACTTTGAACCAATAGCCTTCATGCCTTTTGGGAGATCAACAACATCCCAGGTTTCATTGTTCTCCAAAGCTTTAATTTCAGCTTCCATGGCTTCAATCCATCTTTTGTCCTTGGATGCTTCACTGAAGGTCTTTGGTTCTGTTAATTCTGAGATCCCAGCCAGAAAACTTCTGCATTTATCAGTCAATTTGCTATAGGACAGGTTGTTTGACAGAGGATAGGAAGAACCCCATTTTGCTGTAGTTACATAGTCTTGTAGCCATATAGGTTCCTTTGTGGTTCTTTTTGACTTTCTAAGTTCATCCGACCCTTCTTCCACAGTTGCTGGAGGACTCACTTCACCTCCCTGCATGATTGAGTGTTGTTCTGCACTACCACTTGTTGTCTCTGTTCCTGTATTTGAATTATCAACTGTATTTTCTTCTCCTGCATTTGCATCATCAGCATCATTTTCTTCATGCTATGTAATGTTATTTTCAATGCCACTTCCTTCAACAAGTTCCTACATACTGTTGCTTGGAACTACTTCTGACTGCTGAAGCATGGTCCCACAAGAGTTCTGTAAGGGCTCTGATTGTTCTGGAGCTTCTGCAATTGTTTTTTGTCCCTCTGCAAATGTGGAACAATGTTTGGCAAAAGGAAAAACATTCTCTTTGAAGATAACATCTCTGCAAACAAAGAAATTGTTAGTGTTTAAATCCATTAGCTTGTAGCCTTTCTGTGTCTCTGCATAACCAAGGAATATAGTTGCTCTTGCCCTTGGTGAAAACTTGTCTTCCTTGACCAAGTTAGCTGCATAACAAAGACATCCAAACACCCTAAGATGATATATTGAAGATGACTTTTTATGAAGGATCTCATATGGAGCCTTTTCATTCATCAATTTAGTAGGGATTCGATTTATTACATACACGATTGTTTAGTACATTCACCCCAGAACCTTGTAGGGGAATTTGCTTGAAACTTCAATGCCCTAGCTGTTTCCAGAATATGCTTGTGTTTCCTCTCAACTACTCCATTCTGTTGTGGAGTATATACACAACTACTCTGATGAATTATTCCATAGACATCAAGCAGTTCATTCATGTGTTAGTTAAAGAATTATGTGCCATTGTCTGTTCTGACTACCTTCACCTCAAACTGAAATTGAGTGTTCAACATGGCAAGAAACTTCTTTAACACTACCACAACATCACTTTTCAAATGAAGTAAATGCACCCAAGTATATCTTGTATTATCATCCACAACAGTTAGGAAAAAATGCTTTTTATCATGTGTGGGAGACTTATATGGTCCCCAAACATCCATATGTAAAAGAGATAAAGGATTTTCACTTCTACTCATACTTCTAGGGAATGCTAGCCTGCTTTGCTTTGCTAGGGGACATATATTACAGTCATTATGCACTACTACATCTACAGAATTATTATGAAATAGATCTAGGCTCTTCATGGTACTAACTGAAGCATGACCTAGTCTTTTATGCCATAACACTCCATCTTCTTTACTGTCTTGTGTGGTAGCAGTTGATGCAAATTTCTTTATTTGTTTGATGAACTTTTCTAGATCTCCATTGAAATTCTTCTTCAATATGTACAAACCTCCTCTTTATCTACTAATCCCCCTCACCTTTCCATTGTAGAGATCCTGAAACAAGCAGAAATCAGGAAAGAAATTCACTGAACAACACAGTTGCCTAGTTAGTTTGGACACTGAGATTAGATTGAACTTGAACTCAGGTACAAATAAGACATCTTCTAGATTCAATTCATCGCTTATGACAGCCTCTCCAATAAATTTTATATTAGATTTTTCTCCTGTAGGTAAGTGTACTTGATCACTATCACAGTTGTTCACTTTACTCTTAGTATTTAACATGTCTAGGTCACCAGCTATGTGATGTGTAGCTCCAGAATCAATCACCCATTCTTTACAAGTAAAACTTGTCATTAAGGAGGTAATACCTTCCATGTTAGCCTGATGTTCTAGAGTTTATCTGTTCAAAATGCTCAAAAATCTGTCTGTATTGATCCTCAGTAAAGTAAGATCCTACTTTCAAACCACTAGAGTCATTTCCTCCTGCATCCTGATGTGCTTGATGTGCTGGATTTTCATTCTCCTGGCCATCAATTGCCATATTAGCTGCATAAGGTCTCTTAGCTTTGAAGTCAGTTGGATAACCAACCAACTTGTAGTAGTTTTCCTTAGAATGCCCAGGTTTGTTACAGTAATCACACTTCAGAAATGGCTTTTTTCCCTTGTATTGTCCCATGGTGTTCTGCATAAGCATTTGTCCTCTACCTGCTTGCATAGCAACTGGATCTCCTCGATTTGGCTGAGTGTTAGAATTCTGACTCTCATCTTCTATAATCAGCGCATAGGCTTGATTTAGTGTTGGCTCTACAGTCTTCATTAAGATCTGGCATCTAGCCTGATCATATGTCCCATTAAGACCACTAAGAAATTGCATCAACCTCTGTTGTTGTAAGTGTTCAACATATTCCCTAGAATTAGGTACAGGCACTATGGCATCAAACTCAGCCCATAGCTCCTTCAACCTGGTGAAATACGCAGAGACTGAATCCGTTCCCTGCGTAATAGTAGCAATCTCCTTGTGCAACTGAAATATTCGCACACGATTCACCTTGTCAAATCTTTCTCTTAGATCCTCCCACACTAGATGCACATTAGATGCATAGACAATACCGCTAAGTAAATCTGGAGATACAGTGTTCATAATCCAGGAAAGTACAATTGCATTACATATTTCCCAGTCTTCATGTAATTCAGATTGAAATGAATCCTTTTTGCATGTTCCAAGCACAAACCCTAGCTTCCTCTTAGCTTGTAACGCGATTCGCATTGATCGACACCACAACCCATAATTTTTTGAGCCTGTGAGCTTTACAGGAATCAGAATTGAGCCGGGCGTGTCTGAAGGATGAACAAACAAGGGATGTGTATGATCGATTTTTCCAGCCTCCATTGACGATCGTCTGTTGCAGCTTCACGAAGAAGAAGACGATGAGATTTAGCTGAATTGAACCAATTTTTTGCGGAATTACGGCTCTTCACTGCTCTGATACCATGTGAGCTTGGTGGATTTGAGTACAATCTACAAATCCACACTAGCCATTGACATTAGGTCTGAGTTGGAAGATGAACTCGAGAGAAAGGGAAGACATGCAGATGAGAGCAAAAATGAAGATTCATTTCTGTAAAAGAGGATTTACAGTATTTATACACACATTAATTTAGCCTTAACTTCTTAACCACTTAACTACTTAATTGTTGTGCGTTCCACACATGGCTAACTAACTAACTAATGATGCTAACTGCTAATTGACTACTTCTACTGTTATCTAACTACTGCATAGCAGTTCACACTTACTCTCTCTCTCAATTTCTTCAGATGTATGTGCAGACGGTTCACAAAAGAACCAAAGCCACAAGAATTTCCATAATGCTGGCCAAATTTGTGGAAAATTGGAAAAAATCAAAGGCAGCAGAAATTTTAGACTGCACTGTAAGCTTGTCCGAGAGAGGAGCAGAAGAAATTGAAGAGGTAATGAAATTTGAGACCCACAAACAGAAAATTACAGAAATAATATTGAGAAAGAGGAGAAAAGAGAGAAGAACGACAGAGTGAGAAATAAGAATGAGAGAAAACGGGTATCATCGCAAGTTCCTATAGCATTCCAAACCAGATGTCTCACACTTGTTAACATGTGTTAGCATGAAAGAGTCATGTTACAGTAGTGTTTGGCCCAAGTTACCGTACAATTTAGGGTGATTTTTGAACTTGTGTTCGTACACCTTATTCACTTATATATAGTAGAAAAATACTAGCTCTCTCATATTTGCTGATAGATATGATCATCAAGCTTAAGATCGAATCTTTTTTGTCTCTCTAAAATCTTAAGGTATTTCTGTACCATAAGTCTTGGGCAGTTATAAAAGAAGGACTTTATCCCAAGCAGTAAAGTCTCTTTCTTGAAGATTACAATCTTTTCATAGATATTTCCTGTCAAATGACACAAATATAGTTAAAACATTCATGAATCTTGAATATCAAAGTTAAGCACGAAATCGTGGAAACACATTTAACTACTTTCTAAACAATAAATATGCAACTGGTCAGCGTATATTACCAAAGGATAAGCCGAGTTCACAGTAATTCCTATTACATCTCCTAAATCTTTTCTTTCCTTAGTAGGACTACATTTAACTTGTATTTCGATACTACAGGCAGATGTAAGGAACTCAAGAATTTAAGGAGGACAACACAAATTATAGCATCAATGATCTTGAAGAAATAGAAACAAACGTAAAATAATATTACGTAGAAAGCAGGGAAAAGAAAGCATGTGATGAAAACATATTTTGCCAAAAAATAATATTAAAAAGGAAGCATAAAAAATTTCGTAAAATGAAACTCATCATACCTTTGTAGAACAGTTAAACCTCGTGTAGGTAGTGCCAAAATTACTATAATATCAATTATTGGGGGACAGAGTAAGCTTTCCTGAAAACAAATAGCAGCTCTCAGTTATCCAGGTCTAGAAAATAATACATATGTAACGACCCGACCGGTCGTTCCGTAAGATTTGCCTGTTTTCTCTGTTTATGATTTTTCATGTGTTTCTTAGCCTATTTATGATGTGTGGGGTCGTTTGGTTCGGGTTCAGAGTTGTCGTGGTTAGAAAAGAGACACTTAGTCTCTTAAGTTGGCCTTATAGTTAGAAAAGTCAACCGAAAGTTGACTATTAGGTAAACGACCTAGGATTGTGGATTTTATAGCCCGGATAGCTTCGTTAGGTGATTTGGGACTTAGAAGTGTGTTCGGAATGTGGTTTAGAGGTCCGGAGTAGAATTAGGCTTGAATTGACGAAATTGAGCTTTTGGCAATTTCCGATCGGTAGTGAAAAATTAACTATCGGGGTCGGAATGGAATTCCGAAAGTTGAAACATGTCCGTAATGTCATTAGGGATGTGTGTGAAAAATTTTAGGTCATTCGGATGACGTTTGGTCAGATTTGGCATCGTTGGCGAATTTCGGAAGTTTAGAAATTCTTATGCTTGAATATCGAGTAAATTGGGTGAGTTGATGTTATTTTGGGTGTTCCGAGGGTTCGACTAAGTTTGGGTGATCATTTATGACTTGTTGGTACTTTTGGTTAAGGTACCGAGGGGCTCGGGATGATTCCGGATGGTCGTCGGAGAGTTTGAAAGTTGGAAATTCTGCTGGTGTATTGCTGTTTTGGTGTTCCGCACCAGCGAAAGGGTGGTCGCAGATGCGGACATCGCAGGTGCGCTTTGTCCATCGCAGGTGCAGAGGTTGGCTGGCGGAGGTTGCATCGCAGGTGCGGAAGCTGAGTCGCACCTGCGAGCCAGCAGGTGCGGTGGATGAGTCGCAGGTGCGAGTTTGGAGCCTTAGGTGATTTTGCGCAGGTGCGCACCTGGGACTGCAGGTGCGGTCATCGCTGGGAAGAAAGTACAAAATGATGTCTTCGTGAATTTTCTTATATTTCACCATTTTTGAAGATGGGTTTGGAGCTTTTTGAGGGATTTCGAGGAGGGATTCAAGGGAAAACGCATTGAGGTAACGTTTTGGAACCTAATACTCGATTATCTGTTGGTATTTGACTGCTTAATCATGAAATTAGTGGGATTTAATGGTGTAACTTGGGGGATTAGGGCTTGCGGTTCTAGACTTTGAATTGAGGATTTGAGGGGCTATTTGCTGTCAGATTTTGGTGTAGTTGGTATGTATGAACTTGTGAGAGTGTAAGGATTTCAGTTTTATAATTTTTATCGAATTTCGAGACGTGGGCCCCGGGGTCAAGTTTGGCCAATTTCGGGATTTTTGGTTGGATTTGATAATTTTCAAGTAGGCTTCGTTCCTTGGTATATATTAATCATATAAATCTTTTTTTTGGTAGATTTGGAGCAATTGGAGGCCGAGTCTAGAGGCAAAGGCATTGGGGGGCTAGGATTTTAGCCGTTTTGAGGAAAGTAACATTTCCAAACTTGGTTCTGATGGTTCGAAACCCCGAACTATATGCTATATGATTATAATTAAGGTGACGCACATGCCAAGTGACAGGCGTGCGGGCGTACACCTAGTGATTTGTGGCCTAGCTCATCCTATGGCACTGTCTGCTAGCTATTTCGGATTGATATCCGCACTTTTATTGATGTGGTTAATGTGAACATGCTAGAAATCATGCTAAGTCAAATGCTAGGGCGTCATGCCGAAAATGCTGAGATCCGTGTGGTCGTATATTGCTGTCTCCTTATGTGTTTATTTGGTTTTTTATACTCAGTCTTGTCATAGCATATCATTTCATGCCTCAGTCTCAATAATTGTTGGTGTTATATATTTATCATTGTTTCGGACTAGTTCATGCATCTGTGAGCCCATGTGAGCGAGACTGGAGAGTAATGACTGAGTGAGGCCGAGAGCCCGTTATTGAGATAGTTATGAGATCGGATTACACATTGCAATGATACTCTAATCATGCCTTCGTTGGTTTGATATAGCATTTCTACTGAGTGGACTCTTGTGTGAGAGTTGTGAGCTCTATAAGCATTTCTACTATGTTGATATATTGGCATGTAGAGTACCGAGATATACTTGGGCTATTTATCATATCGGTCATATTTTGTTTTCATTATCTGTCGAAATTGTGAGCATGCCAAAATTCTGTGTAATGTTTTCATTACAATTATTGAGGTTTAGTCCGTCACTACCTCTCAGCCCGTAGTTTGGGTTCGTTACTTCTGAGTTGGTATACTCACGTTACCCTCTGCACCTTGTGTGCAGATCTAGCTATAGCGGGACTCGGTAGTGGTTGCTGAGCTGCAGTCAGAGTTCCTTGGGAGGCATCGAGGTAGTAGTTGGCGATCGCAACCTCGATTATCTCCATCTCTATCCACCTGTCATATTTACTTATTTCAGACAACTCTGTGTCGGCTCTGTACTTTGATATTTTGATGTAGTAGCTCATGACTCGGTGACACTAGATCTGAAAGTAGGAAAATTTACTGAAGAAGTGGGGGAAATATTCTTAACAGAGCTTCTTCGAAATTTCGTTATCTTTTTTAAGATAGAAAGCCGAATCACTAACAAAGGAATTTTCTTTCTACGATTGTTTGCTTCCAAAGGCTTACGCGGGACAGCAGTTCCATTCATCATCATAAAAGAGGAACGACGATCCCGATTGGGTTCTTGGATTGGGAGGCCTTGCCACATGCTTCGTCCAATGCTAGGCTCGGGTCTTGTTGGAGCACGACTCCCACATTGCACTGCTTCGGGGAGTTGAAAATAAGCATAGATCTGGAGATTCCCGAACCACTTGCTATTTTTGTAGGAGATTAAATCCAAAAGACCATTATTAGAGTGTAGTAGATTGGCCCGAGTGCGTAATAGGCCAGTCGAGAAGAAATTAAATCAATAGATACAATCCGCTCATGGTAAAACTTCATATGGGTTCGATGTACTTTTATCTTCAACGAGTGGTCCACCATTCAATGCGGGTCGAAGCATCTGGTTGCCGGGTTGGTTAAATGTTGTTTGCCCTGGTGGATTTCTTTCTCAGTTAATAAATGTCTGGAATCTTGGGTTACTAATTGGTGGAATACTGGGCAATCCGAAATTTTTCTGAAAAATATTCAAGATAAGTTCGGGTTTTCTCTTACTTATGTTTTCGATGATGATTAAACTCTTAAATGCTTTATAAATATGAGACTTTTGCTGCAAATATAATGAATTTTCTGAAAATATCTCGTAACAAATGAAATGTGTGGCTTGCTTGATTTCACGATAGGTGCCATCACGACTGGGTATTTCGGGGTCGTGAGAAGTTGGTATCAGAGCCCTAGGTTAAATAGGTCTCGCCAGTCATGAGCAGGTTTAGTAGAGTCTTGTGGATCGGTACGGACACGTCTGTACTTATCTTCGAGAGGCTACAGAACCCTTAGGAAAAATCTCACACTCTTGAATTATGTCGTGCGAATTTGTTGATTCCTAGAACTAAACTTCTGTTGTTTTCATTCTCTCACAGATAGTGAGGACTCGCGCTACCGATCAGGGTGACCAGACACCAGCTAGAACAGCGAGAGGCCGAGGCCGCGGTCGAGACCGTGGCAGAGGGAGGGGTGCACCCCGCGCAGCAGCAGGGGCAGTACTTGTGGACCCTCTTATTGTTCAGGATCATGTCCCTGCCGCAGATGTTCCAGCAGGACCGGCTCAGGCACTGGCAGTGCTTATTGTGATTCCGGGTCTTCAGGAGACCCTAGCTCAGATTTTGACAGTGTGCACCAGTCTTGCACAGGCAGTCGTTATGTCTTCTACTGCCTCTACTTCTCAGGCCGGGGAAGGCACTCAGACTCCAGCTGCCCGGACACCTAAGCAGGTTACCCAGGGGCTTCAGACACCTGGGGCAGCTCCAGCCCAGCCGGTTGCCCAGCCCAGGATTTTGTGATCCCTGCTTTGGCAGACGATGAGCAGCGCAGGTTGGAGAGATTTAGTAGACTTCAGCCTCCGACTTTCAGTAGTACTGAGGGCGAGGATGCCTATGGCTTCTTAGACAAGTGTCAGAGGATTCTTCGCACAGTAGGGATATTGGAGGCCAGTGGGGTCCCATTTACTACCTTCCAGTTCTCAGGAATTGCACTCGCTTGGTGGGAGGCCTATGAGAGGCGTAGACCTGTTGATGCAGCGCCCCTTACCTGGTGTCAGTTCTCCATTCTGTTCCTGGAGAAGTATATACCGCAGTCCCGTAGGGAGTTCGAGCAGTTGCGTCATGGGGACATGACTGTGACGTAGTATGAGATGAGTTTCTCCGAGTTGGCCCGTCATGCTATTTGGCTAGTTCCCACGGATAGGGAGAGGATCAGGAGGTTCGTTAATGGCTTACTTATCAGCTTCGTATTTTTCTGACCAGGGAAAGGGTATCTGGCGTTTCTTTTTGAGGAGGTGGTTGACATTGCTAGAGAGATTGAGTAGGTTCGCCGCCAGGAGCGAGTCGAGAGGGAGGCCAAGAGGCCTCGAGGGTCTAGTAGTTTTGGTGGTGTTCATTCAGGATGTCAGTATCAGCACAGTAGAGGTCGTTCATTTAGGCCTCCTCAGCCAGTCCGCCCAATCTACAATGGTGCATCATCGGGTCATGATCCTCGCAGCTCTTATCCGGGTCGTTCCTAATTCAGTGCTCTTCCAGCCCAGAGTTCATCTCGGCCACCATCAGTTCAAGGTTCCTCGGCGCATGGTTCTTCTAGTGGTTATTCTGGTTCTAGGGGCTCCCTTTATTCCCCACTGTCATTTCCTAAGAGGGGTTACTTTGAGTGTGGTGATCCAGGTCATATCAAGAGGTTTTGTCCCCGCCTTTCGGATGGTTCATTCCAGTAGAGGAGCCAGCTTTCAACTTTAGCACCAGTTACTTCACCACCCGCCCAGGCAGCTAGGGGTTGGGGCCAGTCAGCTAGAGGATGCCTTAGAGGGGTAGGTCGATCAGGTAGAGGTCATGCTCGATTTTATGCACTTCCAGCCAGACCAGATGCTATGGCCTCAGACGCAGTGATTATAGGTATTGTTTCAGTATGTCACCGAGATGCTTCGGTCCTATTTGATCCAGGTTCCACGTATTCTTATGTTTCATCATACTTTGCTCATTTTCTAGATATGCCTCGTGAGTCCTTAGTTACATCTGTTCATGTGTCGACCCCAGTGGGCGATACTATTATTGTGGACCGTATGTACCGGTCGTGTGTGATATCAATTAGGGGTCTGGAGACCCGAGTAGATCTGTTATTGCTTAACATTGTTGACTTTGATGTGATATTGGGCATGGATTGGCTATCTCCGTGTCACGTTGTTCTTGATTGTCATGGTAAGACCTTGTCCTTAGCTATGCCAGGATTTTCGAGAGTTGAGTGGAGAGGATCTGTTGGGTATGTGCCTAGTAGGGTGATTTACCTGAAGGCCCAGCGTATGGTAGGAAAAGGGTGTTTATCATATTTGGCTTTTGTGAGGGATGTCATTGTTGAGACTCCCACTGTTGATTCTGTTCCTGTGGTCCGTGATTTTTCGGACGTGTTTCCTGTTGACCTGCCAGGCATGCCACCTGATAGGGATATTGATTTTGGTATCGATTTGTTGTCGGGAACTCAGCCTATTTCTATTCCACCGTATCGTATGGCACCAGCGGAGTTAAAAGAATTGAAAGAGCAGCTTCAGGAACTCCTAGATAAGGGGTTCATTCGGCCTAGTGTGTCACCTTGGGGTGCACCGGTGCTATTTGTAAAGAAGAAAGATGGTTCCATGAGGATGTGTATTGACTACAGGCAGTTAAACAAGGTCACAGTCAAGAATAAGTGTCCCTTGCCTCGTATTGATGATTTGTTTGACCAGCTTCAGGGAGTCAGAGTGTTATCTAAGATTGATTTGAGATCCGGGTATCATCAGCTAAAGATTCGGGATTCTGATATTCCCAAGACAGCTTTCAAGACTCGTTATGTTCACTATGAGTTTATGGTGATATCTTTTGGGATGAAGAATGCCCCAGCAACATTCATGCATTTGATGAAAAACGTGTTTCATCCGTACTTGTATTCTTTTGTTATTGTATTCATTGATGACATTCTAGCAATTCTCGTAGCCAGGAGGAGCACGCTCAGCATTTGAGAGTTGTTTTACAAAAATTGAGGGAGGAGAAGCTTTATGCAAATTCTCCAAGTGTGAGTTCTGGCTTGGCTCAGTAGCTTTCTTTGGGCATGTGGTGTCCAGTGAAGGTATTCAGGTTGATCCGAAGAAGATAGAGGCGGTGCAGAGTTGTCCCAGACCGTCCTCAGCTACAGAGATTGGGAGCTTCCTTTGTTGGCGGGATATTACCGTCGATTTGTGGAGGGGTTTTCTTCTATTTCTTAGCCCTTGACCAAATTGAACCAGAAGAGTTCTTCGTTCAAGTGGTCGGACGAGTGTGAGGAGAGCTTTCAGAAGCTCAAAGCTGCTTTGACCACAGCTTCAGTGTTAGTGTTGCCATCAGCTTCAGGTTCTTATACCGTATATTGTGATGCCTCGAGGATAGGCATCAGTTGTGTTTTGATGCAGGAGGGTAGGGTGATTGTCTACGCCTCACTCCAGTTGAAGACTCGTGAGAAGAATTACCCAGTGCCTGATCTCGAGCTAGCAGCCATTGTTCACGACTTGAAGATTTGGTGTCACTATTTGTATGGGGTGCATTGTGAGGTTTTCAATGACCACCATAGTCTGCAACATATGTTTAAGCAGAAGGATCTGAATTTGCATCAGAGGAGATGGTTGGAGCTTCTCAAGAACTATGATATCACTATTCTATACCATCTGGGGAAGGCCAATGTAGTGGTCGATGCTTTGAGTCGCAGAGCAGAGAGTTTGGGGAGTCTAGCATATCTTCCAGCAGCAGAGAGACCATTAGCACTTCGTGTTCGGGCCTTAGCAGGCCAGTTGATGAGATTGGATCTATCAGAGCCCATTCGAGTATTAGCTCATGTAGCTTCCAGGTCTTCTCTTTATGACCGGATCAGAGAGCGTCAGTATAATGACTCACACTTGCTCATTCTTTAGGACAGGGTCCGACGAGGTGATGCCAGGAATGTAGTTATTGGTGATGATGGGGATAAGGATGCAGGGTCGGATTTGTTTTCCCGACGTGGGTGGGCTTCGAGAGTTGATTCTAGCAGATGCCCATAGCTCGTGGTATTCCATCCATCTGGGTGCCGCGAAGATGTATCGGGATCTGAGACAGAATTATTGGCGGAGGCAGATGAAGAAGTATATTTTTGAGTTTGTAGATCGGTGTCTCAACTGCCAGCAGTTCAAGTATGAGCACTAGAGGCCAGGTGGATTGCATCAGAGGTTGGATATTCAGGAGCGGAAGTGGGAGCGGATCACCATGGAATTTGTAGTTGGGCTCCCATGGACTTCGAGGAGGTTCGATGCTATATGGGTCATTGTGGATCGGTTGACCAAGTACGCGCACTTCATTCCTGTTGGTACTACTTATTCTTCAGAGCGGTTAGCTGAGATTTATATCTGGGAGATTGTCCGGTTGCATGGTGTTCTAGTTTCTATCATTTCTGACAGAGGTACTCAGTTCACATCTCAGTTTTGGAGGGCCGTGCAGAGAGAGTTGGGTACTCAGGTCGAGTTGAGCATAGCATATCATCCCTTAGATGGACGGGCAGTCAGAGCGCACTATTCATATTCTGGAGGACATGTTGCGTGCTTGTGTCATTGATTTCGGGGGTTCATAGGACCAGTTTCTGCCACTCGCGGAGTTTGCATATAATAATAGTTATCAGTCGAGTATCCAGATGGCTCCGTACGAGGCTTTATATGGTAAGAGGTGTAGATCTCCGGTTGGTTGGTTCGAGCCGGGTGAGACTAAGCTATTGGGCACAGACTTGGTACATGATGCGTTGGATAAGGTGAAGTTGATTCAAGAGTGGCTTCGCACGGTGCAGTCTAGGCAGAAGAGTTATGCGGACCGGAAGGTCCGGGACGTGTCTTTCATGGTTGGGGAGAAGGTGCTACTGAAGGTATCACCCATGAAGGGTGTTATGCGGTTCGGGAAGAGGGGAAAGTTGAGCCCCCGGTTCATTAGGTCTTTTGAGGTGCTTCAGACGGTTAGAGATGTGGCTTATTGACTTGCTTTTCCACCCAGCTTATCGAGTGTTCATCCGGTGATTCATGTTTTCATGCTTCGAAAGTATGTTGGTGACCCGTCTCATGTCTTGGATTTCAGCTCGATTCAGCTTGAGGGTGATGTGTCATATGAGGTAGAGCCAGTGGCTATTTTGGGTCGTCAATTCAGAAGGTTGAGGTCTAAGGATATAGCTTCAGTAAAGGTGCAATTGAGGGGGAAGACGGTGGAGGAGGCCACCTGAGGGACTGAGCGGGAGATGCAGAGCAAATATCCTCACTTATTTGAGACTCCAGGTATGTTTCTAGACCCGTTCGAGGATAAACATTTGTTTAAGAGGGGGAGAATGTAACGACCGGACCAGTCGTTCCGTGAGATTTGCCCCGTTTTCCCTATTTATACTTTGTCATGTGTTGCTTAGCCTATTTATTATGTGTGGGGTCAGTTGGTTCGGATTCGGAGTCATCGTGGTGACAAAAAAAAAACACTTAGTCTCTTAAGTTGGCCTTATGGTTAGAAAAGTCAATCGGAAGTTGACTATTAGGTAAACAACCTCGGAATCTGGATTTTATAGACCGGATAGCTTCGTTAGGTGATTTGGGACTTAGGAGTGTGTTCGGAATGTGGTTTAGAGGTCCAGAGTAGAATTAGGCTTGAATTGGCGAAATTGAACTTTTGGCAATTTTCGGTCGACAGTGGAAAATTAGCAATCGGGGTCGGAATGGAATTCTGAAAGCTGGAACATGTCCTTAATGTCATTTGGGATGTGTGTGCAAAATTTCAGGTCATTCGGATGAGGTTTAGTCAGATTCGGCATCGTTGGCGAATTTCGGAAGTTTAGAAATCCTTAGGCTTGAATTTTGAGTAAATTGGGTGATTTGATGTTATTTTGGGTGTTCCGAGGGTTCGACTAAGTTCGGGTGATCATTTATGACTTGTTGGTACTTTTGATTGAGGTTCCGAGGGTCTCGGGATGATTTCGGATGACCGTCGGAGAGTTTGAAAATTGGAAATTTTGTTGGTGTGTTGCTGTTCTGGTGTTCCGCACCTGCGGAAGGGTGGTCGCAGGTGCAGCCATCGCAGGTGCGCTTTGGTCATCGCAGGTGCGGAGGTTGGCTGGTTGGGATTTCATCGTAGGTGCAGAAGGTGAGTCGCACCTTCGAGCCCGCAGGTGCAGTAGATGAGTCGCAGGTGCGAGTTTGGACCCTTGAGTGATTTTGCGCAGGTGCGATAAAATAGCCGCAGGTGCGGTCATCGCTGGGTAGAAAGTATAAAATGATGCCTTCGCGAATTTTCTTATATTTCATCAGTTTTTAAGACGGGTTTGGAGCTTTTTGAGGGATTTTGAAGAGGGGTTCAAGGGAAAACGCATTGAGTTAACATTTTGGAACCTAATACTCGATTCTATGTTGGTATTTGACTGATTAATAATGAAATTAGTGGGATTTAATGGTGTAATTTAGGGGATTAGGACTTGAGGTTCTAGACTTTGAATTGAGGATTTGAGGGTCCATTTGCTGTCGGATTTTGGTGTAGTTTGTATGTATGAACTCGTGAGAGTGTAAGGATTCCAGTTTTACAATTTTTATCGAATTCCGAGACGTGGGCCCGGGGGTCGGGTTTGGCCAATTTCGGGATTTTTGGTTGAATTTGATCATTTTCGAGTGGGCTTCGTTCCTTGGTATATATTAATCATATAAATCTGATTTTTGGTAGATTTGGAGCAATTGGAGGCCGAGTCTAGAGGCAAAGTCATTGGGGCCTAGGATTTTAGCCGGTTTTGAGGTAAGTAACGTTTCCAAACTTGGTTCTGATGGTTCAAAACCCCGAACTATATGCTATATGATTATAATTAAGGTGACGCACATGCCAAGTGACGGGCGTGCGGGCGTACACTGAGTGATTTGTGGCCTGGATCATCCCATGGCACTGTCTGGTAGCTATTTCGGATTGATATCCGCACTTTTATTGATGTGGTTAATGTGAACATGCTAGAAATCATGCTAAGTCAAATGCTAGGGCTTCACGCCGAAAATGCTGAGACCTGAGTGATCGTATATTGTTGTCTCCTTATGTGTTTATTTGTTTTTTTATACTCAGTCATGTCATAGCATATCATTTCATGCCTCAGTCTCTATAATTGTTGATGTTATATATTTATCATTTTTTCGGTCTAGTTCATGCATTTGTGAGCCCATGTGAGCGAGACTGGAGAGTAATGATTGAGTGACGTCGAGAGCCTGTTATTGAGACAGTTATGAGATCGGACTACACACTGCAACGATACTCTGATCATGCCTTCATTGGCTTGATATAGCGCTTTGGCCAATATGAGCCCTTCCGGAGTCTTTACACCCCCGTGAGCGCATTGATATTGAAGGATGGATCTTCCCTGAACATGGATCTTGTCCGAAGTTGATAATATGTGAGGGATGGGTCGTCCCTGGACATGGATCTTGTTCGAGTATTGTATTTCGGAGATGGATCTTCTCTGTGGGGACTGGATTGGCCTTTTCCTCAGTACTGAATGACTACGATCACCAGTGTTTATGCATATTTCGGGATGGTTTTTCCTTGGGCCTGAGAGCCATATACAATACTGAGTGGACTCATGTGCGAGAGCTGTGAGCACTATGTGCATTTCCACTTTGTTGATATATTGGCATGTAGAGTACTGAGATATACTTGGGCTATTTATCATATCGGTCATATATTGTTTTCATTACAATTATTGAGGTTTAGTCTGTCACTACCTCTCAGCCCGTAGTTTGGGTTCGGTACTTCTGAGTTGGTGTACTCACATTACCCCATGCACCTTGGGTTCGGTAGTAGTTGGCGATTGCAGCCTCGATTATCTCCTTCTCTATCCACCTGTCATATTTACTTATTTCAGACAACTCTGTATCGGCTCTGTACTTTGATATTTTGATGTAGTAGCTCATGACTTAGTGACACTAGATTTGGGTTCGGGTTTTCTCTTACTTATGTTTTCGATAATGATTAAACTCTTAAATGCTTTATAAATATGAGACTTTTGCTGCAAATATAATGAATTTTCTGAAAATATCTGGTAACAAATGAAATATGTGACTTGTCTGATTTCACGATAGGCACCATCACGACTGGGTATTTCGGGGTCGTGACAACATAGTTCTAATATCTTACCAATTTTAACCAATTCACAAAATAAAACCATCTCCGAGTCCAATAATTCACAAGTGGCAGAAATATCTCATTTGCATAAAGATTCAAATTCTCTAAATTCTAAATAACAGTGCCAGATGGTTTTTAACAAATTTTGGAACTTAGTTAGCACTAGACCAAGCGATTTTATTACGTTTCCAAATCAAAAATAGCTAAAAGCCCAAGACTGTCAAGAAAATAGTTTTCTAAAAGTCTTTTGAGAAGTACTTATAACTTTGAAAGCAACAAAATTAAATAGAATGTATTTCTAAGAGTCTCGAATGAGAAGGAGATATCGGGTGTAATGCTCAGGATGTATTTCTAAGAGTCTTAATTAGCTTTCATCTCACTACTCAATTACTAGGATAGCAAAGATTCTGAAACAGTACAGTTTCAGATGCAATGCTTTTGATTACAGTATCTTCAAATTATATTTCTCCATAAATTTTCAAGACTTCAGATATCTTCAGATTTTGAACATCAAAAGGTTCAAATTGATTAGTTCCATATATGTTTATGAGTAATGATAACTACAAAATACCTAGTTAATTGTAGGCAGACGGACAACAAAACCCCGCACACTTTTTTTTCAACTGAGCAGATGCCTATAGCAAAATTTCAGCAGTAAGTAATATCAAGATAAAGCGAGAAATTAAATCAGTTTGGTTTCTATAAGGATATGGAAAGATAAAGGAGAGCCTGCACCTCTTATGAGAAAAATGTACCTTTTCAAGGAAACATAAATATTCTTTTAGTACGGTAAAAACCCTCCAAAGGCTCGTTAGCTTTATCCTGTCCATATAGGAAATGACATAATGTCACTAACTTACGAAGTTTCATAATAATCTCTTTTAAACAAAAAAGAGTCGTAAACACAAGCAAACAAAAAGACTAAGTTTATAGCAACCAACGACAACTCAATTCACAACTGAAATGCACTTTCTGGAGTTGTAGAATTATTGACATGCATGTAAGCAATCAACAAAAATCTTCCCAAAAGATGGAGGTGTTACGGCCCGATTTTCTCTTTGTTAGGTTCGTGACGACACCTAGTTTTAAGGACTAGGTAAGCCTATTATTAGCAGACATCAATTATAATATAAGAATAGTTTAAGTGCTTTTTGAATTAAATCTCATCACTTTACACTTCTTTCCAGAACCCGGTAAGTACAAGTCATAAGCTTTAGAGAAATTACGCTAAAACTCCTAAAAATACCATTGTCCAGAAATAAGTACAACAGTGCAATAGAAACATAAGATGGTGACTCCGAAACCGCGAACGTTGAAGCGGGTTTTACCTTGAGTCTCCACAACAGCAACCGTGCTACTAACAATCAATCGGCCCGCTATGCAAATCCTGAAATCTGCACAAAAATGCGCAGAAGAGTAATATGAGCACACCACAGCGGTGCCCAGTAAGTATCAAGACTAACTCCCGGTGAAGTAGTGACGAGGACGAGTCAAGACACCCACTGGTCCGATAAACTAAACATGCATAAGTATAGGAATGACATGACATGATCTGTCTGATGACTACACGATATAATTAACAACATAACAAGTACAAAGCGGAAGGAAAATACAGGAAATAACAACGGAACATCGTAATATTACACAAAAGAAAGGACGGAAGTACGAATAAAAAGTGGAAACTACAACACAGTAAAAAAAATAATAGTAACTCGGCACTGCAATAATTTTCCCCTCAAACCTTAGTCAACAACTCCGACAATTTAGCCGATTCTTCGAAGGTAACCCTTCACCCACAAATTTATATTGAAAACTTTAACTATCATTTTAAATAGAAAACTTACTTTGGAAGGTACTTCTTCCGATCTCTCTCTCTCTCTCTCTCTCTCTCTCTCTCTCTCT
>ML403924.1:12661-27658 GCA_005239525.1 Nicotiana knightiana | reverse complement strand
TATATATATATATATATATATATATATATATATATATATATACACACACACACACACTCTGCAGGAGAAAAATCTTTAAACGTAATCCCTTCAAACAAAAGCTTTTAAAAATATACTTTTTCAGTAATGGTCTTTCGAAATTAGTTTCCAATGGAACAAGTGCACGGCATCACCCTTCATGCTTTTACTCTCGTCCTCTCCATAGAAATCGACAGATACGGCACGTAAATTAAGCAAATTAAGCAAGTAAAAGACATGGACAGTGCAACAACAATTGAGATAAAGGTCAAGTACAGGACAATAATAACAAGTCACACTGAATAGGTAAGTACAACAATAACAGCTCAAAGTAAGGGCACACGTATACACGGGGAAACAGATATCACATCATAATTCATGTCCCTCGTCCTAACCTCCACGGAAACACCCTTGTGCCATGAACTCACAAAAGTATGGCACAACATCACCCTTCGTGCATTAGCACTCACTCACAATATCACGCACGCCATCACTCTTCATGCTTTTACTCTAAATAATATGGCACGGTATCACCCTTCGTGCTTTTAATTTCAATAATATGGCACGGCATCAACCTTCATGCTTTACACTCTTTCCTCACATGATAATGAATATAAATAATGGCACGGCATTACCCTTCTGATTTACACTCTTTCCTCACATGATAATGAATATAAACAATGGCACGACATCGCCCTTCGTGCTTTACACTCTTTCCTAACATGAAAATGATATAAATAACGGCACGACATCACTCTTCGTGCTTTACACTCTTTCCTCACATGATAATGTAAATGAAATGGCACGGCATCACCCTTCGTGCTTTACACTCTTTCTCACCCAAACAAATGAAATGATAGCATTCAGACAAGGGAATAAATAGCATAACAATAATAGAAACCATATTGTCCCGGCAAGGGAGTCAACAATGGAATCAATATCATCAACAGCATGAACAATAATAGAAACCATATTGTCCCGGCAAGGGAGTCAACAATGGAAACAATATCATTCTGGCAAGGGAAACAACTATAATTAATCTTTCTTAATTAATTAGCTTCATGAAATAAATCCCAATTTGAATCAATGCCCCCCAATAGGAAATGCCAAGAAAATACCATCAACATGTATAATCATCAAGTTAGGCCTAAGTAGTGCTTAATGAAAGATCATATCAATCACAATATACGACACACGGGCATGCTTAACACCAACATATAATACTCCAATTACTGCTAAACAATTATAGGGCGAGGTAATACAAATTTTAGCTAAGTAGGCAGTTTATGAAGAAAAATATAGCATGATGATAGAAGAGGTAAAATCTTCAGTCAAGTCAATTAAGATCAAGTAAACAACAAAGGAAATCTAAAAGCAAGTAATTCTAATTTAAGCAGAAAGAAATGAAACTAGCAATTAGGAACTAAGTCATAGCAATTACAATAGTAAAAGCATTAATAAAAAATACAAAAAAAAAAAAAATATATATATATATATATATATATGCCTTGAAAGTTGAAGTCAAGAAGTCTTTTCTAAGAATTGGGATGTCAGGTGGGTTGGTTACAAAATTTTGCCAAGGAAAAATGAATAAAGATAAAAGAAGAATAAAGCTGACGTGACAAGGATTGTCATGTATCACTCAAGTGCATATATAATTAAAAGAAAAGTACAAGATTTGGCATGACATGTGCCTCCTATGAATAAAAGCATAAGAAAAAAAGGCTACTTATTAACAATTACTTTACAGCAGATATTATGATTTTCTTCTTTAGCCTTTTTCCTTCTAGTCTCGCGTACTAGTCCTATTTATAGTTGCTTGAAGGATTTCTCCTAATCCGGTAAAATTTGTAGTGATTGTAATCTTCTCAACAGAATAATATTTTATCACCTAAAGGATAGGGGAGGATAATGGAGTGGGGAATTACCAACAGATATTAGATAAACCTGAAGAGTCATATAGGGATACTAGACCCTCGTCTAATTAAAAGATCTGCACATCAAGATATTTGAAAAATATTAAATTTCTTTTCAAATTTCAAAGATAAATCCAGCATACAAAAGTGACTAAATGAATCTTTGTATTATGTCGCCTAGTTGCCACTCAAATGTCCATGGCAATTTAAGAATTGCTATTCTTACGTGAGGCCACGTACTCGAAATAAGTGAAAGAAGTGATATCCACACATACTTCAAGTCTAGTCTCAATACGGCTTGAAGTAGAAGGCATTTGTAAGTATTTAAATTTTATTGGATTTAAATCGTAAAATAATTTGGACCATATTAAAATCAAGATACTAGCCCAAACAAATATTGTGGCTAGTAAATTGGGTTAATTATTTAAGTCCAAAATATATGTGATGGCTAGTACATTTAATTGGATTACAACTTAAATGATAAGCTCGTTTCATTATCCCAAGGTCCAAATGGCTATTAGCCCATCTTAAAGCCCAGGCTCATGCCACGTGTCAAGTGATATGGAAATTCAAGTCAAAAGAACTAGCCAATAAAATCAAGACACATGCCAAGTGACGTGGCAATCCAAGACAAATAAATGAGCCAATGAAATCATGCCATGTGTCAAGTGATGTGGAAATCCAAGACAAATAAATGAGCCAATTAAATCATCCCAAGTGTTTGGATGGTATTGGTCAGTTCAAACGGACCAATCAAATTGCAGAGCCACACCACTCCTTACAACTATAAATAGAGGTCTTCATAAAGCTAGAAGACACCAAAAGTTATAACAAGAAGCAAGCAGAGAGCTCGTGGATCAAACACCGCAGATTTCTCTACAAGCTACAAGTTCAAGCACTCAAGCTACAAGTTCAAGTAAAGATCAAGAACGAAAGCAAATCAAATACCAAGGCGTTCGAGATCAAGTTACTTGTTCGTGATCAAAACCAAATCCAAGTTCAAGAAGGAGATTCAAGATTAGCTTTGCAAGCCCTTGAATCAAATCAAAGTCAAGCTCACCAAGATACTTTGCATTCTTGAAGAATTAGAGGAGTATCATAGAGATTGTAATACTCATTACTTATTGAAATCAAGTACTACATTTGTTACGCAATTTTCCTGTCTTGATTATTTATTTTTCTCGACGCGAAAATTTGTTGTTACAGTTATTTTCGTTAATTTGCGTACCAAACACCAGAAAATGAATAAGATTATTACTTATTTTTCAAGAAAATATTTTTCACAAAAAATATTTTTCGTTATACCAAACACACCCTTTATTTTAATTTATTTTCAAAATTTCTGGCGCTTGGTAATGTTTTAATATTTCCTTCGCATGTAAATTTTCTCTTAAGATGGACATTAGAAGAGTTTTAAATAATTGCTAAAGAGTATACTATTGAATATAATGTTATATTTATATTTGACTTGGTTGACACAGTGCCTTTTATTGACAAATAAATTCTAACATCGGTGTCTTTTCAACTACTCGATTCCCTTCTGAACATATTGATATATCTCCAATATTTTTCCAATTAATGTGATAATTTTAAAATAGGGATTATTTTATTGCTCAGAGTCGCCACTTGGAATTAATTTTTGGGTGTTCCAAGTCACCTTTTTTATTAGAATCCCTAATCAAAGGAAGATTTGACTCTCTTTTTATTGATCCGCGAAAAACAGAGTTCGGGTAAGGAATTCTGTTGACCGGGGAGAAGGTATAAGGCATTCCTCGAGTCCCGTGGTTCTAGCACGATCGCTTTATTGACTTAAACTTAGCTTAATTTAATTCTGAATGAACTGTGCTTTATTAGTTTATGTGTTTTACTTGTACGCTTTTACTTCTTGATTATTAGATTTATAAGGAAAATAATTTTGGAAATATTACGTTGTCATAATCACGCTATGCAAGCAAATGCATGATCGAGACGAAATTTATTAATTTTATCATAACAGCACTACGCAAGCGAATCCGCAATTATGACGAAGATTATTAGTACTTTGAGAAGAAAAAAACAAGTTACTACATTTAAAGGAATTAATTAAAAAATCAACCATCGCGCTACGCAAGCGAATCTGCGATTTTGGCAAATTATTAATTAAATTAAAAATTAACTAAAAAAAACTAAAGAGTATGAAATGACATTGTTGAATTAATTTATTTAATGCTAAACATCACGCTATGCAAGCGATTTCGTGAAGTTACAGCGCGCCTACTAATTGCCTAGCGTTTAAATTAATCAATTAATACGATTAAGTTATTGAGTCATTAACTTTAAAGAAAATTTGACTTTTAGTGAATCCATTTGAAACCTTAACGAAAGTTAAACAACTCATTTTTATTTTTTGTCTAGTAATTTCAAGTTTATCTCAATGCCCCAATGATGTAGGGGAAAATATATTAAAGAAACAAAATATTAACACCAAATATTTAGGCACCTACAAAATAAGGCATTGCTTAAGTTAGAAACGCACCCCATAAAATAGTTAATGAGAAATTTAAGGAAATACAATATTTTTCAATTGAACCAAGGTTCAAATAATAAGAAATCATACTGCCAATGTCTTAATATGAAAGAAATGTTGTAAACAACCAACAAAAAAAAAATTCTTTTGAACATTAAATTTACTTTAATAATATTATGAATTTTAAGAAACTCAGCTCAAATAGTGGCTAAACATACTTCCAATTAAACACATGGTTTCATTTTTTTAAATTGACAATGTTAAAGTAAAGAGGTTAACATCACTCATCATATTTATTTTTCTACTAAAACTGAACATGCTATTTACTCTAATAAGACCCCGAGCATTTAAGCTAAAATTTATCACAGCAAGCAGAGAATGGTAATAACAATCAAAATAAATAGCTCATGTCATTTAAACTCTAGCAATACCATCCAAACAAGATACATGAATCATACATACGTACATATAATTCAAAGTGATCATCAGTGAACTATAAACTTCCTACTTCATTCACTTGCAACTAAAAGTACATTATAAGGTGCAAAGTGTTACCTAAAATTGCAGAATTAAGGTGGGGCAGTAGTGGTGAACTCAAAGTTTCACAAAACTTTGGAAACTCAGATATGGGAAATCAGCAACAAGCAGCCAACGCATAACAAACAGCAGAAAACCCAAAGCACTTGAACCCAGAAACTCTTTAAGAGAAAATGTATCAAGAAAATCCAGAACAAAGAGAACCAAAACACTCTTCTAAATCATTTCCAAGAGGAAAATAATTGCTGAAATTTTTCCCCTTCTTGTTGTCTTTTTTTCTTTTAGTTCAAGATGTGTAAAGATGTTTTTGGAGTGTGTGAAGATATGTGTTCAAGCCACTCTCCAGATGATATTCAAGTGTGAAAAATGAATTCTTTAAGTAGGAAAAATAAGTCTTTTTGGACAGATTTTAGTTCATCAAAAATCTGTCCGAAAGGACTAACTTTGTGTGCCAAAACAGTCCAGTTTTCACCAAATTCTGACACAAAAATAGAGCAGCATGTGTAAACAGTAAAATACCCAACAACCATGTACTTTAAACTCAAGTATTCAGCTATTATCTACACATGACTGAAATTCAATTTTATATACTCAAACTTAAACCAACTAAGAACTAGCAAAGTAGAAACAAGACTCAAAATTTAATCGAACTAAGGATTCAGACTAACTAGATTAGAATGAGTTCGACTTGTGCAAACTAACATGGAACAACAACTGAATTTCACAAGCTAAAACCTGAAACTGAATTTAACAAACATCGCTAAACTATTACGATTAAAAATAACTAAATATACGACTAACTATATAAACAATTCAACTAATGTTTTTGGTTTTTATGAAATCAACATAAAGACTTAATTATCAACCGACTAGGTCGAAGAACAACAAAAAAATAAGAATTAATAGACAACAACGAACTACTCGACCAGCTAGGTCGAACAACTGAGATTCACATTCACACACAAAATAGTCGACCGGCTAGGTCGAAGATCCAAAAAATAATTTACGACTAATAACCAACTGTACATACATAGCAGTAACATTAATAAAATTAAACCTGTAAAACTAATACTAAACACAAAAGCGAAAAATCATAAAGATAAAAGAAAAGAAGTGAGGTTTTATACCAATCGAGGGCATTCGACCACGAAGCAAGCAACGAGATGATCTTTGAGGATGCCAATCGGCTGCTGTCCAACCTTGAAATGCTCGTTTCATTTCGACATACGCTAATTACATTGAACTCAGCGTCGTGCCAAAAGGAAATGGGTGTCTTTGGGTTGAATATGCCGAAATAGATAGAACTGGTGCGACGATGGTGTAACAATGGAGGCCGGGCAGTGGGGTGGCCGCTGGAGGTGGCTGGCCGGCGGCGGAGGCGGCGACAGTGGGGTAGTCGCCGGATTTTTGGGGTGAAATTGACATCAATGGGTAGGTATTGAAGAACTCTATCCGTTGATGTATGTATTGTAGGGTAAAGGTGGTTCAACCTTGATAAATTTCAAAAATAAGAGAAGGCTAGGGTTTTGGATTTAGGTAGATCTATGGAGGTTGAAAGGGGCTATGGGGATTTGGGGTTCGGATTCATGGAGAGGAGGTTGAGACGAGTGGGGGTGAAGTTTTGGTGGTGTTTGGACAGCGGCAGGCGATGGTGCCTCCATGGAGAGAGGCCGCGGCGGCAGAGGGTGAGAGAAGAAAGAGGGGGCTATAGTTTAGATTTTGGGTTAATTAGAGCAAAATTTCTGATTTTTATCTTTATATATGAAATAAAAGATTAAATTAGGGCCATTGGATTGAAGAGATCTTATGTCTAGGATTGACCCCTTGTAACTTAACCAAAACGACGTAGTTTGATCACGAAACTACGTCGTTTGAACACTAAACTGGCAGACATTTACTTGCCATTGAAATTGCACTTTTAGCCACCTAACCATTTCATTTTTAGCCCATTTCCCTTAATCTTATCTTATCAAACTACAATCTAATTAACCTAAATACCAACCAATAAAACAAGACCTAATAAAACTCATTAGCTAATAATTGAATTAACTATATGAGAAATCAATTTGATTAACTTATCAAATAATTAGCCAATTAAAAGAGCACACACAAAAAGAAAAGTATAGAAAATTATTTTTGGTATTTGTGTGGCAAGAAATTCAATTAAAACACAAAATATATAAGAAAAATAACGATTGAAGTAAAATTAACATTTACAACTTTAGGAGCATTTAAATGGTGCAAAATTAAGTATTCACAGCTGCCCCTCCTTGCTCGAGAACACGAAGAGTTTTCGTGTAAAGAAAAGTGAATGTTGTGGCTAATTTTTGCTCACATATCACTCCACTGAAAGCATTTTTTTTTTTTGAAAAATGGTGACCGAACTTGCTTCCGAGGTTGCCTATATATCCTTGGCTATAAAGGAATCAGGTCAGTGTAATTTCAGGAAACTGGGTAGCTGGGACTACCGGACACTGGAGTTAATACTGTTGTTTTTGTTGTTGTTACTGTTGCTTGCTACTTACATCAAAAGAAGAAGAGAACTACATATTGCTGCAAGCTAAGAGTTACAAAATTCCTATCTATGTGTCTTCTGGAGTCAAATCTTGATTTTTGACTTGCTCGCTTGTGTAGACCTTAGATTGGATCTTGATGCTCTTTGAAGAAAAGATTATGACTCAATCTCGATTGCTTGCTTTCTGGATCAGATTTTGAGAAGATGAATCTTGAGAAGCTGGGTTGCTGACACATTGTCAGTGCTAACTCCAACCATCTTGTGGTCGAAATACTTCTTTCTTCTGATGAGACACTGAAATCGCAAGCTTTTAATCGTCATATGTGCTCTACGGCGGGGCCCTGGAAAGCCATCAAAGACGAACAAAATTTTTCTGCCCCAGTTTGAACTAGGAAAATTTTGTGAGTTATTAGAGAAATAAACTATCTAATTTATTGAAAGGCACACAGAAACAGTAGAATAAACTAGCTAAAAGAGATAAAATTTTGTAACGAGGGATTGTGTACCCTACGTTACCAAGAGGATTGGAAACCAGGGGTTGGAACCCTGTATTACTGAAAGGAAATGTAACCAGGGGTTGGAACCATGTACTACTATAAAGAAAATGTAACCAGGGGTTGTCACCCTGTATTACTGGAGAGGAATGTAACCAGGGGCTGGTGCCCTGTATTACTGGAAATGGATGTAATCAGGGGTTGGTACCCTGTATCACTGAAGAAGAATACCAGGGGTTGGTACCCTGTATTACTGGAAATGAGTGTAACCAGGGGTTGGTACCCTGTATTACCAGGAAATGGATGTAACCAGGGGTTGGAACCTTGTATTACCGGCAATGACTGTAACCAGGGGTTGACACCCTATATTACTGGAGAGGAAATGTAACCAGGGGTTGATACCCCGTATCACTAAAGAAGAATGTAACCAGGGGTTGGTACCCTGTATTACTGGAAAGGAGTGTAACCAGGGGTTGGTATCCTGTATTACCAGGAAATGGATGTAATCAGGGGTTGGAACCCTGTATTACCGGTTATGACTGTAACCAGGGGTTGACACCCTATACTACTGGAGAGAAAATGTAACCAGGGGTTGGTACCCTGTATCACTGAAGAAGAATGTAACCAAGGGTTGGTACCCTGTATTACTGGAAGAAATGTAACCAGGGGTTGGTACCCTGTATTACTGGAAGAAATGTAACCAGGGGTTGGCACCCTGTATTACTGGAAGGAAATATAAACAGGGTTTGGTACCCTGTGTTACTGATAAAGCGTTGAATTCCTATAGGAGAAATGGTTCTACCTGGGTTAAGCTATGTAAAATGACCTAAGCGAAGAGTGCTTCTACCCGGAACTATAAGCTGGATCCCCCTAGGTGAAATGGTTCTACCTGGGTTAAGCTATGTAAAACAACATGAGCGAAGAGTACTTCTACCCGGAACTATGAGCTGGATCCCCCTAGGTAAGAAGGTTCTACCTGAGTTAAGCTACTAAACTAGGAGGTATGAATAGTAGTGATGCATGCTAAAAATAAAAGAAAAATGGAGATTTTAAGGAGCTTACGTTTGGTGACATTCGTCCTTTAAGAACCGCCATTCTGCACTGCTTTGTTCCTGCTTCAAACAAAGAAAAATTTATTAGTTTTCAAAGTGGTGGTTGGTTTGTGGCCTTGATGCCCTATTGTGGTTTTGACTTCACAGCCTCTACACAACTGAAGAGCTGATTCTATCAGTATGGTACCGAGGTTCTCGGATACTCTATAACAGCCTCTTCGCAGTTGAAGAACTGATTCTGTCAGTATGGTACAGAGATGCTCGACTGATCTGTATCATTTTCTGGAGACCTTGGATTTCCAATGTTGCCCCCAACTGTTTCATACCCAGACGTCCTTAGTATTGCTACCTTTGTCTCCGAGGCAATGCCATTTTTCTTTAAAAATCAAACTCAATTGTCTTGCACCTGGTACCGGTTTGTGTCGGCAGTGCTTGTCAACTTTTCTCATAAAGAGGTCTTGCTTAGGCAACCTTTTCAGTTTCTTTGAGACACTTTGTTCGCCTTGTCAAATGAGATCACAGACGGATTCGTGCCTTCGTTAATGACGTATATGCCCCAAATTGTGCTCGATATTACGTGGAAACTGTAGCCATTTGTTTGCTTCGCTTTTGACGAAAGATTAGACCGAAAGGGACTCAAAGAAAATTATGGGTAAAAATATAAGAATACTTGAAGGTGCAAAAGAACCGTGCTTAAAGAAAAGGCGTCCCTTTCGGGGAAAGGAACAGGGAGACTTATCTGAAAGTATGTGCCGACTTCAATGAATCATGACATGAATTTTGGACTGGACGCCTGATCCGTTTGAGCTGTCTAATTCTGAAAATCCGTCGCAAAGGTTCATCTTGAAACTGTCTTGGTTGTGCTCATGTCGGAGTACGAAGACTCTCATTCGGCTAGTAGCGCCCTTTGCGAGTTTTCGCCAACTGGCCTCTCTCATTTCTCTACTCATCGTCGCCTTGTGGTGCCCATTTGGGTTTTCACCAATAAGACTCTCTCATTTCTCTGCTCATTGTCACCTTCAGTGCCCATACGGGTTTCACCAATAATACTCTCTAATTTCTTCTCTTTTTTTTTTACTACAATACGACATGCGGAAGGTTGCCCATGGCATGGTGACTTCAAATATTCTCAAAGATCAACCAGAAGTTCTTAACATGAAAAAAATGGGAAAAGAACCTTGAACTGAATTACCACTTTTGGAACCATTTCTACAGAAAAATGGTAAAATAAAACAAACTTCTGCCCCAGTTTTGGAGTATTGGGCATATGGATTTTTGTTGTGATGGGACCGAACCCAGGGTAAGGCTGCCTACGTATCCTTTCGGAATCAGGTCAGACGTAGTTCAATCACTCAGAAGATTTGTTGTTTGGATTCTTTTCTTTTCTTCCTCTTTTTTTATTTACATAGGTTCCAAAAAGCGGAAAACAAAGAAGACAAATACATCTCAAAAGGGTTAACAAGAGGGTGACACCTATTTGGAACAAACGAGCAGTGGTGGCCTTCGTCATCTCGATTCTGAGAAAATCATGCGTGAAAGTTCCACAGTGGGTATATATCAGACATAATATCTTTTGACTGCATCTGCGTTAATGGTCATGCCTGGTACCATTCCTTCTTCATCTACCAAGTGCAAGGCCCCTTTTGGTAACACTTTCTTGATGACGTAGGGTCCTTGCCAGTTTGGGGAGAACTTTCCTTTAGCTTCTACTTGGTGTGGAAGAATGCGTTTCAGAACGAGTTGGCCCACCACAAAGTGCCTTGGACGCACTTTCTTGTTGTAAGCGCGTGCCATTCTATGCTGGTATAACTGGCCAAAGAACATTACTGCTAGCCATTTTTCATCAATCAGCATTAGTTGTTCCAACCGGGTCTTTACCTATTATGTATCTTCAATTTTCGACTCTGCAATGACTCGAAGAGAGGGAATTTCGACTTTAGCCGGTACTACAGCTTCCGTTCCATATACCAACAGATAAGGAGTTGCACCAACAGATGTGCGAGCAGTTGTGCGGTATCCCAAAAGAGCAAAAGGCAACTTTTCATGCCATTGTCTGGAACTTTGGATCATCTTCCTAAGAATCTTCTTGATGTTCTTGTTCGCCGCTTCAACGGCTCCATTGGTTTTCGGTCGGTAAGGTTTAGAATGGCGATGCATAATTTTGAATTGCTCGCATACCTCCTTCATCAAATTACTATTTAGATTGGCTGCATTGTNGGGATACCAAAATGACAGATGATGTTGGAATGGACAAAGTCTACCACTGCTTTCTTGGTGACTGCTTTGAAAGTGGCGGCCTCCACCCGCTTGGTGAAGTAATCAATTGCAACCAAAATGAATCCATGCCCATTTGAAGCCTTTGGCTCTATTGGCCCAATAACATCCATTCCCCAAGCAACGAAGGGCCAAGGAGAGGACATGGGATGCAACTCCGAAGGTGGCGAGTGAATCAGGTCACCATGAATCTGGCATTGGTGACACTTGCGAAAAAAACTGAAGCAATCTCGCTCCATAATAAGCCAATAATACCCTGCCCGTAGAATCTTCTTCGCCAAAACATATCCATTCATGTGAGGTCCACACACCCCTAAATGCACTTCACTCATGATCTGCTCAGCTTCTGTGGCATCTATGCATCTCAACAAGTTCAAATCTGGGGTCCTTTTGTACAAAATTTCCCCATTCAGGAAGAAACCACTGGCGAGCCACCTTATAGTTCTTTTTTATCTGCCTTGGCATGCTCTAGGTATTCCCTTATTTTCAGGAATCATTTTATGTCATGATACCACGGTTCACCATCTGGTTCTGTCTCGATAGTATTGCAATAATTGTGTTGATTCCGAACTTGGATTTCCAATGGATCATTATGAGTGTTACCTGGATAAGGGATCATTGAGGCTAAGGTAGCCAAGGCGTCGGCTAGTTCGTTGTGAAACCCGGGAATGTACCTGAACTCGATGGATTTGAACCTTTTGCTCAGGTCTTGAACAAATTGTCTGTATGGAATAAGCTTGATATCTCGAGTCTCCCATTCGCCTTGGACTTGCCGGATAAGCAAATCAGAATCTCCCATAACCAATAGTTCATGCACATCCAGATCGAGGGCCATTTTCATACCTATGATACAAGCTTTGTATGCTGCCGTATTATTAGTACAAAATAAATGGAGTCAGGCCGTTGCAGGGTAATGTTGCCCGATAGGCGAGATGAGGATTGCCCCGATCCCAACTCCTTTCATATTGACAGCCCCATCAAAATACATTTTCCATACATGGGTGGTGTCCGGAACTACTTCCTCTATTGAGTTGACCTCTTCGTCTGGGAAGTATGTGCTCAGTGGCTTGTAATCATCATCAACTGGATTCTCTGTCAAATAATCTGCCAAAGCTTGTGCTTTCATTGCGGTGCGAGTGACATAGACAATGTCGAACTCTGTGAGCAGAATCTGCCATTTTGCGAGCCTGCCAGTGGGCATCGGCTTTTGAAAGATGTACTTCAAAGGATCCATTCTGGATATGAGGTAAGTGGTGTAGGCTAGGAGATAATGCCTCAACTTCTGAGCAACCCAAGTCAAGGCACAACACGTCCTTTCCAAAAGGGTGTACTTAACCTCATAATTGGTGAACTTCTTGCTCAAATAATAGATTGCCTGTTCTTTTTTGCCTATTGCATCATGTTGCCCCAGAACGCATCCAAAGGAATTATCCATCATCGATAAATATAAAAACAAAGGCCTACCAGGTTCAGGTGGGACCAGTACAGGGGGTTTTGACAGATAGTCTTTGATTCTATCAAAACCTTTTTGGGAATCGTCCGTCCACTTGATAGCATCATCCTTTTTCAGCAGCTTAAAGATGCGCTCACACGTGGTTGTGAGTTGAGCAATGAATCTACTGATGTAGTTCAACCTCCCGAGAAAACTCATGACTTCCTTTTTATTCTTCGGGGGTGGCAAATCTCGAATGGACTTTATCTTAGATGGATCCAATTCGATGCCTCTCTAGATGACTATGAAACCGAGGAGCTTCCCAGATGGAACCCCAAATGCACACTTGGATGGATTAAGTTTAAGGTCGTATCTTCGAAGCCGTTCGAAGAACTTTTTCAAATCGTGCACGTGATCAGCTTGTGTCTTTGATTTTATGATGATATCATCGACATATACTTCTATCTCTTTGTGCATCATGTCGTGGAAAATGGTGGTCATGGCCCTCATGTAAGTTGTCCCAGCATTATTCAAACCGAATGGCATGACCCTGTAACAATAATTACCCCATGGAGTGGTGAAAACGGTATTTTCTGCATCATCCTCATCCATTAGAATCTGGTGATACCCAGCATAGCAATCCACGAACGATTGTATCTCATGCTTTGCGCAACTATCTACAAGAATGTGGATGTTTGGCAAAGGAAATTATCCTTCGGACTTTCTTTGTTCAGATCCTTGTAGTCAACACAGACTTNGCTCATGTCCGTTTTAAATTTTCGTTGCTTTTGTTGGATTGGTGGAAAATCAGGATACGTGGGAAGCTTATGAACCACTAGGTCAGCACTTAAACCCGGCATATCATCATAAGACCAAGCAAACACATCTCTGTATTCAAATAAGAGTTGAATCAAGGAATCGCTGGTTTTTGGTTCAGTGTGAATGCTTATCTTTGTTTCTCTAACTTCTTCGTGACCCCCGATATTAATGGACTTAGTTTCATTGAGATTGGGCTTAGGCTTATCTTCAAACTGTTCCAACTCTCTTGTTATTTCCTCAACAGCCTCATCTTCTTCATATTCAACTTCTTGATGCATTATTTCGAAATTAGATAGTTTTTTAAGATCTGGGCGTGAATTCCGCATACATGTCATGTTATTAAAGCCGGCATTAACGAAACTGAAATGGAAATAAAATGACTGAATTAGGAAAAGGAAAAGATACAAAATTTAATACGAAATTGAACTGCATTTCATTGAATTCGAAAGGATAGAAGGGTTAACATCAAAACAAAACAATCATATTGAGATGTTTGGATTACAAACTTGAAAACAACCTAAAATACAAAAAGAAACTGCAAAAGCAAACTACCAAAACTTCTTCCTTGTGGGGAGAGGAGTTGCTTCCAATTGTTGAGCATGGTATCTGGGCCAATTAGTTGCACATCGGCATGACTAGTGCCTTCACTTGCCTGGATCATATTCACTTCAGAAAACATCTGGCTGAATCCATGGCAAATTTCATCAATGTTTGCCTGCGCCGAGGAATGTTGACCTTCTTGGAGTCGTGGCTTGACAAAAGTGCAGAAAATGTGAGGGATAGGTTGTTGCAAGACCCATCTGTGATTTTTGAGGTGTTTGGATTTGTCTTCGTCTGCCTGTGTCGGCCTGAAGCCTAAACCAAAATTACCCTGGTTACTGAACGGAGAAATGGTCTCGAAATTCCTTGCAATGATTCCCCCAAGCCTTTTCCTGGCTCATAACCTTGTCCCAGCATGAGTGCGGCTACCATTACAGATGTGGCGGAAAGACGAGGATGCAGAATAGGCCTTCCTTCCTCAACATGGTCCACAGCAACCACCTCAAAAGCCTGATAAACAATGGACTCATACCCTTCCTTGGCCTCAATATAGGGGATTCACGGGTCTTTATAAACGGACGACTCGTCTTCNTTCATCTTCCTGGCCATCTCATCTGGCTCAACTGTCTGGGTAGGCTTTTCATTTTCCACCGGGGACTCGTACTGAGGAGTCTGGTTGTATGGAGTCGAGACCCTGAAAGCCACATTTGGAGAGTAGTATTGTCCATCATAAGCATGAGATGGTGGCTCGTTATTAGTCCTCGTCACAGGTGGTGGTGGCGGGACTATATATACTGGTGCGCCAGACACGAAAAGAGGGGTGTTCCTGACTGGTGCGGCTGGAGGTCGCGCATTAGAGGTACCAAGGGTGGCATGGATGCTGTAGTTTGGCAC
>ML403921.1:855-18441 GCA_005239525.1 Nicotiana knightiana | reverse complement strand
TTGATAGACAGGACCGCCAGTTGAGGTCCAAGAGATTTTCTGCCGTAAAGGTCCAGTGGAAGGTCCAACCAGTTGAGGAGGCGACCTAGGAGTCCGAGGAGGACATGTGGAGTAGATATCCACCCTTATTCAGCACTTCAGGTATGATTCTAGACCCGTTCGAGGACGAACGTTTGTATAAGAGGTGGAGAATGTAACGACCCGACCAGTCATTTTTTGTATTCGTACCCCGTTCCCCTAAATTAAACTTTCCATAGAGGCTTATTGTGATTTATGACTTGTGGGGGCGGGTAGTCCGGGATTCGGAAGTGTTTAGAGTGCTATAGGAACACTTGGTTCCTTAAGGTTGGCTTTAAGGCCAAGTTTGACTTCGGTCAATATTTTGGGTAAACGACCTCGGAATCGAGTTTCATCGGTTCCGGTATCTTCGTATGATGATTTCAGACCTGGGCTTATGTTCGGAATGGGTTTCCAATGACCCGGGAGCGTTTCGGCGCCCAATATTGAAATAAGAAGTTCCTTAAGTTCCAATTGTGGTTTGGGATGTGTTATTGTGTTATCGAGGTCCGAATGGAATTTCGATACCGGGAATAGTTCTATTATGTCATTTATGACTTGCCTGCAAAATTTGGTGTCATTCCAAGTAGTATAGGTCGGTTCAGCGCGTTGTTAAGGAAGTCAAGAAAACTTAAAGTTCCTAAGTTTGGTTCTAGGGGTTTTGAGGTGTGATTTTGAGTTTTAGCGTTGTCTTGGGTGTTCCGAAGGCTCGAGCGAGTCTGTGTTATGATTTGGGACTTGTTGGTATATTTTGACGGGGGCTCGGGTGGGCCCAGGTGCCTTCCGAACACCACGAGGCCAAAAACCAGCTGAAATAGTTGCTGGTGCACCAGTTCTGGTGTTGACTGCAGGTGCGGTTGCCCAGTTGCAGGTGCGGGACCGCTCCTACGGTCCTAGCCTCACAGGTGCGGCTCCCAACGGCCAGGCCATTTCTTGCAGGTTCGGACAAAGTTCTGCAGGAGCAGAGCCGCAGGTGCAGTCTCTACTCCGCAGGTGCGGGCCCAGGCTTCCTCGTCCATTTTCGAAGTGCGAGCCTTTGCTCGCAGGTGCGGTCCTCGAGCCGCAGGTGCGGATACACTGTCAGACAGTGTGTTTCTTAAATACGGGATTCATCATTATTTCTTCACTTCTTCCTCCATTAGAACACCTTGAGAGCTTGGGAAAAGGGCTAAACGACTTAACCACTGAAAGGTAAGTATATTCTATCCTAGAGTTAGTTAATGCATGCATTCTTGGTGGAATTTAACTACTTAAGTAGTGAAAATTTAGGAATTTGGGTAGTAACCTAGGACCTTCGAGAATTTAGAAATTATCAGTCAATTAGCTATGAACTCTCGTAAAAATCATGTATTAATGATCCTTAGACTATGGGTGAGTGTTTCCTTCAAAAAATTTAGGAATCCGAGCATGCGGGCCCGGGGTTGGATTTTAGGATATCTTCGAGAATGACGAATTTGACTTAGTAGTAGGAGGATTTCCATATTTTGAGCATAAATTGATGAATTTGTATGACATTTGGCTAGTTTCGAGTCCTCGGGTGTAGAGTTCGGAGTTTCGGGCGCGTTCTTGGTCCAAGGAGTAGATTCGACATGAGGTGAGTCTCCTTTATAACCTTGTAAGGAGGAACTGTCCCCTTAGGTGCTTTAAATGACTATGTGCTAATGTTTGTGGGGGCCACATACGCGCAAAGTGATGAGAGTCCGTACGTAGCGACTATTATTGTTATGTCCGGGTAGCTAGGCCTACACCATGCCTTATGTTTTCCTTGAAATGAAATATATGCTTAGTAAATTAATGTTACATGCAACTTGTTTCCCTGAGATCATGGAATTTAAGAAATTTTAAGGAATTTTTCACAAAAAGTAATTGATAAAGAATAAACGTGTGGATTATGTGTGCATGTGACTGCTTCACAATTTACATTCCGCGAGCGGAGTGTTATTTCCCCCACTCTCATGGGAGCGGGTCGTACGCCACGGCTAGATTGAAAGATATATACTATGGTGGGTTGTTCGACCCTCAGCAGTGCACAGATATGATCATTATGATGGCTCAGGCCGGTTGTCCTTATCCTGTATGCGCATGTTAAATTGTTAAGAATTCTTTTATGGATTTTGAGTGTTCAGATATATATATTTTTAAAGGAAAGAAAAGAATAATGAAGTGGAAACTGTATATTTACCTCTAGTATTTATTTGAATTACTGTTATTTTAAATGTTTATTGCGTTTATCATCCTTGTGTGTCCATTACTGATATTATATATTGCTAATAATTTTATTGGACCTTAGTGAGTGTCAAGTCGACCTCTCGTCACTACCTCTTCGAGGTTAGGCGGGATACTCACTGGGTACATATTTGTTTATGTACTCATGTTGCACTTTTGTACTTAAATGTACAGGTTCTGAGGCTGGTGCATCTGGTTATCAGACCGGAGCTTGATTCTGATCTTAGTTGGATCCGACTTCACGGTGAGCTGCTTCTCCTGACGATCCTCGGCAGCACCATGGAGTTTTCTTTTGCTTATTTCCCGTCTATTTCTTTCAGACAGTGGAATTGTATATTATGTTTTGTATATTCTGTTAGTATGCTCTTAGGACTTGTGACACTAGTTCCTAGCACACACATAGTTGTTTTTTGGTTTGCGGTTCTGTATATATGTATTGGCTCATTCTTCTTTTTGACTGGTTTTTGAAAACAAAAAAATGGCTTGCTCTCTTTTTCAATTAATGTTTTTGAAGTTTAGAAACTTGGCACGTATTGGGATGTTTAACCAATCATGGGAGAAATCATTAGTAATTTAAGTGTGGGCTTTCCTAACCCCGGTGTTGGGCGCCATCACGACCTGAGTTAGCATTTTGGGTCGTGACACCTTCTCCGGAATTAAGAGAATTCCTTACCCGGTCTTCTGGTTCGCAGACTTTTTAAACGGAGTTAAAATTTTCTCGATTTGGGATATTAAAATAAATGGTGTCGCGAAACACCGTAAAATTTTGGGTGGCGACTATGAAAATTAAATAAATTATCCCAAATTCGATTATGTCACTTTATTTGGAAAAACTCCCTTATCCCACCCTTATCGGGAAAAAGGAGGTGTGACATTGGCTAAGATTTATATCAGAGAGATTGTCTGCCTTCATGGTGTCCTAGTTTCCATCATTTCGGACAGAGGTACATAGTTTACATCACTGTTCTGGACAGTGGCGGATCCACAAGGATTTTTATGGGTGCTTAAGCACACATTGCCGTTGTCCAAACTTAATAGATTTACGTGGGTAATTATAAAAAATTTAGATAAATATTGAGTCAGCACCCGTTACTAAATTCATTGTTCCTCTTCTTCCGATATTTTTACCAGTGAGCACCCATAACTTTGAAATCTTGGATCCGCCACTGGTTCTGGAGAGCCGTACAGCAGGAGTTGGGTACTAGGGTTAAGCTGAGCACATCCTTTCACCCTCAGACGGACGGGTAGTCCGAGCGTACGATTCAGATTCTTGAGGATATGCTCCGTGTTTGTGTGATGGAGTTTGGAGGGTCATGGGACCGATTATTGCCACTTGTGGAGTTTGCCTACAATAAATTTTTCTACTCCAGCATTCATATGGCACCGTATGAGGCTCTGTATGGTAGGCGGTGTCGGTCCCCAGTGTGTTGGTTTGAGTCGGACGAGGCCCGATTGTTGGGTACAGACTTGGTCCAGGATTCCCTGGATAAGTTGAAAGTGATTCAGGATAGACTTCGCACAGCCCGATCCAGACAGAAGAGTTATGCGGACCGAAAGGTTTGCGATTTGGCATTCATGGTTGGAGAGCGGGTCTTGCTTCGGGTATCTCCTATGAAGGGCTTCATGAGGTTCGGGAAGAAGGGAAAGCTGAGCTCGAGGTACATTGGTCCTTTTGAGATATTGCAGCGTGTTGGGGAGGTTGTTTATGAGATTGCCTTACCTTACAACCTAGCAGGAGTTTATCCAGTGTTCCACGTTTTTATGCTCCGAAAGTATCACGGTGATCCGACTCATGTATTGGATTTCAGCTCAGTCCAGTTGGATAAGGATCTATCTTATGTTGAGGAGCCAGTGGCTATTTTGGACAGGCAGGTCAGAAAGCAAAGGTCAAAGAATATTGTTTCAGTAAAGGTCCATTGGAGGGGTCAGCCGGTCGAGCAGGCGACTTGGGAGACCGAGCGGGAAATGCGCAACCGTTACCTCATTTGTTCACAGCTTCAGGTATGTCTTTATACTCATTCGAGGACGAACGATTATTTTAAAGGGGGAGGATGTAACAACTAGGCCAGTCGTTTTGAGAGTTAGAACCCCGATCTCCTATTAACTGATTTTCCCATATCTTATTCTGCTATTTTGGTTGCCGGGAGGGTTCATGTTGAGTTTTGAAACAAATTGAGATACTTAGTCTCATATTTAGGAGTTTAAGTTGAAAAGTTGACCGGATGTCGATTTATGTATATCGACCTCGAATTTGAATTTTGATGATTTCTTTAGCTCCGTTAGGTAATTTTGGAATTAGGAGCGCGTCCGGAATGTGATTTGGAGTTCCGTAATAGATTTAGGCTTGAATTGGCGAAAGTTGGATTTTTGGCGATTTTGGTCGGCAGTGGAAATTTTGATATCAAGCCCGGAATGGAATTCTGGAAATGGGAGTAGGTTCGTAGTGTCATTTTTGACTTGTGTGTAAAATTTGAATTCATTCTGATAAGGTTTGATATATTTCGACGTTGTTTGTAGAATTTGGAAATTTCAAGTTCATTAGGCTTGAATCCGTCAGTAATTCGTGTCTTTGATGTTGTTCGAGGTGGTTTGAAGGCTTGACTAAGTTCGTATGGTGTTTTAGGATTGGTTGGTATGTTTGGTTGAGGGCCCGGGGGCCTCGGGTGAGTTTTAGGTGCTTAACGGACTAGTTTTGAACTTGGAAGATTGCAGAAAATTTGCTGGTATTCAGTTTGTGGTTTTCTCTTATGCGATCCCCTAAGAGGAGACGTGATAGATTAGGGTTGTTTGAGGTTCTCAAGTGAAGGGATGCGATTGCATATTGGTCAGGATATGAATTGCGAATGCGTGGGCTAGGTCGCGTTCGCGAAGAGGAATCGAAGCAGCAGTAGAGTAAGGCGAGTGTTCAATGCGGTCGTGTGAGGGCAAACGCGATCGCGTAGAGGCGATAAGTTAGCAGTTCGCGTGGTGTTTTACGCGTTCTCTTAGAGTAAATTTATGAGGCAACAAAGTTGTTCTTCGCGACCGCGAGGGTGTTTCCGTGATCGCGATTAAGGAATCACTGGGCAGATTTAAAGTTCTAAAATTGAGGGTTTGAGTTCGTAACTCTAAAATTTGAATGGGAGCTCGGTAGAAGGAGAAATTTGGAGAGATTTTCGGAGGAAGTTATCGGGTAATGATTCCTAACTTCTTTTTGATTAAATTCCACTAATCTAGGCTTGATTTCATCATTTATTTTCGGATTTTTGGGTGAAAATTGGGGAAAATTAAAGAAAATTCTTAGGTCGAGTTTTGGGATTTTGATCAAGATTTTGGTATCGGATTTGAGTGAATTTGGTATGGTTAGACTCGTGAGTGAATGAGTGTTCGTAATTTGTGACTTTTATTCGATTCCGAGATGTGGGCCAGGGGAGGCTTTTTGGGCGCTTTTCCTATTTTCTTGCCTTAACTTCAAATTCATTAGCTAAAATAGTTATTTGTAGCTATATTTATGTTATGTAATTGATTGATTAGATTTGGGCCACTCGGAGTTGGATACTCGTGGCAAGAGCATGGTTTCAGATTGATTTGGGCGTGGTTCGAGGTAAGTGTCTTGCCTAACCTTGTGTGGGGGAACTTCCCCTTAGGATTTGGTACTGTTTGATATATGATCACCGTATACGTGAAGTGACGAATACGTACACGGGCTATTTGTTGTAAAACTCCATATTCACTAAATGATAGCTTGTTTTTCCTTATTTGAACTACACTAGTATATGTAATTACCTTGTTTAGATTAGGAAAGCATACCTACTTGTTTTGATTGCTTACTTGAACTCTGTGCAGCATGTTTAGTGAAACTCCTGTTTTTCTTGGTTTGAACTTAGCCTAAACTGTAGATTTCATTGCCGTAACTGTTGTGTTTACTGGTTGGGTTGCATTTTTACTTTGGGACTACGGACGTATTCTGGGAGATCCTCATGTACTGCATATTTATTTTGAGACTGTGGAACGCATTCCGGGAGATCCCCCAGCACTGCATATTTACTTTGGGACTACATACGTATTTCGGGAGATCCCCCAGCACTGGATATTTACTTTAGGACTAGGGATGTATTCCGGGAGATCCCCTTGTACTGTATTTTTACTTTAAGACTACGAGACGGTATTCCGGGAGATCCCCCTATTACTATTATTGTGTTCAAACTTGTAGACTATTATTGATTTCTATTCATGTTGATATTCTGTAATTATTTTACCGCGATATTCCTTCCTTTATTATTTCGTTATATTTTTACCAGTAGGGCCCTAACCTGACCTCGTCACTACTCGATCATGGTTAGGCTTGGCACTTACTAGGTATTATGGTGTACTCATGCCCTTTCCTGCACATGTTTTCCGTGTGCGGATCTAGGTACGAGCTATCTACCTCGGGTCTAGTGTCTGGTCGTTGCATTTGAAGACTTCAAGGCACATATGGTCGCGTCCGCAGATCTCGGAGTCCCCTTCTACCCCCTTGTATACAAATTTACTCTGTTTTTCTTCAAACACTTATGTATAGAGCAGTAGAGACTCTTAGAAGCTTATGACTGGCGACATTCTGGGTTTTGGGAGTGATGATCACTTTACATACCAATTTCTTCTTATTTATTTCATCTATTGGCTTTTATATTTATATTTTCTTTCGTTTTCGCAATAATAGGCTTACGTAGTGGTAGAGACTAGGTTCCGTCACGACAGCTCACGGTGGGAGAAATTGGGTCGCGACACTTTTTCACCAATTTTTCAAATTTTACAATTCTTATGTCCAAACGCCTACTTAATTTGTTCATTGAAAATATAACAAATACTAATAGGCTCTTTACTCCAAGGGAAACTTTGGAAAAAAGAAATCAATTCCTTTTTTATATCTGAAAAAACAAATATTGTGGGCCACTAAAAAAACTAAAAAAACCAATTAATGTGAACGAGTGGGAGTATTACACAAGTTCATTACATATTCCGGGTATTAGACCTATAGCTATAGCTATAAGGCCAATGTCAAGATTTTTAAGATATTAAAATTTTTAATGTTTCTCTTGTTATAAAAGCGGCAGTGGCCAGCCTGTTTCATCAACACGTCTTCTTCACACTCCATGTGTTTTGCTCCCGTTAAAACACTAGGATCCTTTGAAAAATTCCACCGATTCTTGACTCCTCTATTGTTCCGCTCTTGTTACAAGTCGCCTAATAAAAATTCCACATAGCTAAACTCTTGAACCAGCATTGCATCTTCCAATTTCAACTCTGCTCGAAACCCTAACTCTGTCGATATTTCTGCTGTTAGAAATGTTATTGTGCGGTTGGCTTCTTCTTCTTCACATCTGAATTGGTTAGTTGCCACTTCGTTCTTTTCGAGCTTCTAGGGTTTGTTAAATTTTGGTGGATCCCTATTGATGTTAATTTTTGACAGATCAACAAACTGTGCGGCTGGCTTCATTCTCCTCCACATCTGAATTGGTTAGTCGTTAGAATTCATCTTTCTCTATTTTTACGGTGTCGTTCATCCTGTATTATTTGGATTTATGTGCTTGTGATTATAGCATAGTTGTTGATGAAGGTAAGAGTTTGATTTATCCAAATATTTGTATGTTCTTTTCCTAATTTTTCTATTTCTAGCCCCCTTTCATTTTGCTCTTTTTCCTCTTCGATTTTTGTTGATTAACAAACCATAAAATTGCCGTTTTTGATAAATATTCAAGCTTTTCACACTTTCTCTAAATACTCATTAAAAGTTTCAGAACTTTCAAAGTAATTGGGATCAAGACTTACTTGCTTAAAACTGTCTTAAGGCTAATCCATATTGATTGAGACGAAGTAAAATCTTACCTTTACAAAGCAGTGTCTTGAAATGGGTGTTTTCGATTTCGGATGCTTCATTACAATATCTTAAGGCTTGAGGAAATTTGTAGAGATTTAAATGGGCTTCTGCGCGATTACAAAGATCTAAACTGAGGGATTTTCTCTATTTTGAAAGGTTATTTACAATTTCGGATGCTTCGTTACAATCCCTTAAGGTTTGAGGAAATTCCTGGAGATTTAAATGGTGTAACGACCCGGTCGGTCGTTTTGAGAGTTAGCGCCCCGATCCCCTAATAACTTCTTCTCCCATGTCTATTTATGTTATTGAAACTTGTCGGAGTATTGACTGGTCAAATTCGGAGTGATTTTGGACACATAGTCCTTAAATGTGGATTTTAGCCTTTGAAATCAGGTCGTAGCTAGAGCTCTGTGAAAACAGATCCAGAATAGAATTCCATCATTCCGTTAGCTCCGTTGGGTGATTCCGGGGTTAGGAGCGTGTTCGGAATGTGTTTTCGAGGTCAGTTATAGATTTACGCTTGAATTGGTGAAAGTTAGAATTTCGGCGATTTCGATTGATAGGTGAAATTTTGATATCGGACTCGGAATGGAATTCAGAAAGTGACAGCAGGTCTGTAACGTCATTTATGACCCGTGTGCAAAATTTGAGGTCATTCGGATGAGTTTTGACATGTTTCGGCATCGGATGTGAATTTTGGAAATTTAATAAGTTCTTAGGCTTGAATTCATGCATAATTGATGATTTTGATGTTATGATATGTGTTTTGAAGGCTCGACTAAGTTTGAATGAAGTATTAGGATTGGTTGGTAAGTTTGGTTGAGGTCCCGGGGGTGTTTCGGAGGATCACCGGGTGATTTTGGAACTTGGAGCACAGCTGAA
This sequence comes from Nicotiana knightiana, assembly GCA_005239525.1. Taxonomy (NCBI): domain Eukaryota; kingdom Viridiplantae; phylum Streptophyta; class Magnoliopsida; order Solanales; family Solanaceae; genus Nicotiana; species Nicotiana knightiana. The sequence continues at coordinate 9,437 of ML403921.1, read as the reverse complement.
CCATTGTTGGTTCTGGTGTTCCGCACCTGCAGATAGGGAACCATAGGTGCGGACACGCAGGTGTGGAGTTGGGGCTCGCAGATGCGGAATTTAGGCAGGGGCTTCCAGTGGTCACAGGTGCGGTATGTGTTCCGCAAGTGCGGGACCGAAGATGCGGCCAAGTGACCGCAGGTGCGGCCCCAGCCCTGTTAAGTGACTTTCCGCACCTGTGATGGATTTTCCGTAGGTGCGGGACTGTAGATGCGTCCAAGTGACCTTTGGTGCGGCCCTAGCCCTGTTAAGTGACTTTCCGCATGTGCAATGGATTTTTCGCAGGTGCGGTCCAAGAGTCGCAGGTGAGGTATCCCTGGGTTGTTTAGAGCTCGAGTGTTGGAAACTTTCAGTGGGTTGCAAAGAGGATATTCATAGGTAACGTTTACTAACCTTAATTCACTTGTATACCATTAATCTCTATCAATTTCCTCAATATAATCAATGAATTTGGATGAAAATCATGAAATTGGGATGAAACTTCCCCAAGTAGAAATCTGAGGATTTGGGGAGATTTAGACTTCGGATTTTGATGGTTCTTGTTCGAGTGAGTTCATGAGTGAATGAGTGTTCGGAATTTGTAATTTTTACCCATTTCCGAGACGTGGGCCCGGGGGACTTTTTGGGCGAATTTTCTAATTTCGCGTATTAGCTTCGAACGTATTAGTTATTTTGTTTCCTTGAAATGATATTTACACTATGCCATCGAATTGACTAGATTTGGGCCACCCAGAGTTGGATACTCGTGGCAAGAGCGTGGTATTGAGTTGATAAACGCAGTCAAGGTAAGTGGCTTGCCTAAATCTGTGTTGGGGACTTCCCCTTAGGCATCTTCATACTGATTTTGTTATGTGGACGTCGTGTACGTGAGGTGACGAGTGCGTACACGGGTCATTGTTGCAAAAATTCCACTTTTCCTTCCATGGCATAACTCATTTTCATTCTTATATTATTGTTTCCTGTTTTAACTGAGTAGTTAGCTTAAGGATAAGCATGCCTACCTGTCTTTACTTGATTTCCTCTTATTTGCTACTAGTTGCACCATGCTTAGGTAGTTTTACTTTATTTTCGCCTGCTGTTTTTCCTGAACTGTTTAATTAAGTCGTATCCGACATACTTCTGCATTGCATATTTAAATTGGGACTACGGACCGAGATCCGGGAGCTTTCCCCTGTACTGCATTGCATATTTAAATTGGGACTACGGACTGAGATGTGGGAGCTTTCCCCTATACTGCGTTGCATATTTAAATTGGGACTACGAACGGAGATTCGGGAACTTTCCCTCTATACAGCATAGCATATTTAAATTGGGACTACAGACTGAGATCTGGGAGCTTTCCCCTTGTACTGCAATGCATATTTACTGTTGAGATATGCTGTGTTGAGCCGAGGGCTCTCTTTCTATTATTAATTCTTCCAGTTTCCGTTAATTTTGTTTATCATTGCTTATCTATATTTCGTTGTTTAAATTTATAACTGACTTGTTTTAACACTAATTAGAGCCTCAACCTGACCTCGTCACTACTTGACTGGGTTAGGCTTGGCACTTACTGAGTACCGAATGTGGAGTACTCACGCCCCTTTCCTGCGCATGTTTTTCCCATGTACAGATCCAGGTACCAGCACACAGCACTGTGACTAGGAATACCCTAGTAGCTGTTCAGGAGACCGCGAGGTAATTCTGGCGCGTCCACAGAATCTCATGAGTCCCCTTCCACTCTACTATAGATATAGGAGATATATAGATACATTTCCGTTATTCCTTTGTATAGAGCTACAGTATTTCAAAGTTTGTGACTTTGTGGTATTCCGGGTTTTGGGAAAGTAAAAGCTGTAAATGTTGAGCGCCAAAAATTAATAGTATTGCTTCTTCTTTACTGTTTCTATTATTGTTTTGTCTTATTTTCCGCAAATTTTAGTCTTACCTAGTCGTAGAGACTAGGTGCCGTCACGAGACCGTTCGGAGGGTAATTCGGGTCGTGACAAGTTGGTATCAGAGCATCTAGGTTCATAGGAGTCACAAGTCACAAGCCGTTTTATTATAGTCTCGCGGATCGGTGCGGAGACGTCTGTATCTATCTTCGAGAGGTTATGTAACTGTTAAGAACAATCAAATTCTTTGGAATTCCTTATCGTGCTAGCTAATGTCATCAAGTTCTTAAACTCTATTTTATTCTTGCTTGCAGATGGTTCTTACCCGTACCGGACGTACTGATGACCAGGCACCCGAGCCCCCAGTCAGAGCCACCAGAGGTAGGGGTCGGGGCAGAGGACGAGCACGTGGTGCAGCCCGAGCACCGGCTAGAGCAGAGGTAGAGGAGCCCCCAGCAGCCACATGTTGAGGGGCATAGGAGGTCTATACTATTACTCCAGCCCTCCAGGAGACATTGGCTCAGTTCTTGAGTGCCTTAAATACTCTGTCTCAGGTAGCACTACTTCCAATAGCTCCAGCTACATCACAGGCCGGGGAAGGGACACAGACTCCCGCAGCCCGTACTCCTGAGCAGAGGGTTCATATTGGGCAGGTTCCAGAGTACATTCCTATGCCCCCAACAGCTCCAGCTCCAGCTCCGCATGAGGCTAGGGTAGTTGTACCTGAGGCAGAGAAGCTCCGACTTGAGAGGTACAAGAAGTACCACCCTCCTGAGTTCAGCGGATTAGCTTCAGATGATTAGCTTCAGATGATGCTCTGGGTTTTCTTGAGGAGTGTCATCGCATTCTCCGCACTATGGGTATCGTGGAGACGAGTGGGGTTTCTTTCACTGCTTTCCAGCTGAGGGGAGCAGCTTATCAGTGGTGGCGTGCTTTTGAGATGAGTAGTCCGGACGAGGCAGCCTCACTTACTTGGGATCAGTTCTTCGAGATGTTTTTACTTGAGTTTGTCCCTCAGAGCCTCAGGGATGCTTGGCGTGTAGAGTTTCAGCAGCTACGCCAGGGTACCATGACTGTATCAAAGTATGCAGTCTGTTACAGTGATTTGGCTCGTCATGCACCAGCTTTGGTTGTCACTGTTAGACAGAGGGTTCGACGCTTTATTGAGGGACTCCACCCCACTATTCGGACCAGCATGGACAGAGAGCTGGAGACAGATATCACTTACCAGCAGGCCTTGGGTATTGCCCGGAGGATTGAGAGTATGTTAGCCCGGGACAGGGAGGAGAGAGAGGCCAAGAGGTCTCGAGAGACTGGTCATTTTTTGGGAGTTTGTGCACCAGCTGCACGCTACGGTAGGGGTTTTGTGAGTCACACCATTCATTCAGCCCTTCCAGCAGCTAGTGGTATTCCAGCTCCTCCTAGACCTCAGGAGCCTTATTATGCACCACCAGTATCTCATGTGCCTCCGGCTCGAGGTGCTATCACTGGCCAGTTCAAAGTCAGCAGCAGCCGCCACGTCCTCCGAGGGGGTTGTTTTGGATGTGGTGACCCTCGTCATGTGATCATAGATTTCCCCACAGCTAGGAGGGGTGCACCACCTCAGACTTATCAGGTTCCACGTCTTCCACTGGGTCCTCTAGCTATTCTTCCAACCCCAGTCACTACCCCACCTTCTCAGACAGCTCGAGGTGGAGGTTGGGGAGGTCGAGGTCGCCCTAGAGGGGGAGGCCAGGCCAGATATTATGCTCTCCCAGCTCGCTCAGAGGTTGTTGCTTCAGATTCGGTCATCACAGGTATTGTCCATGTTTTTCATAGGGATGCATATGTGTTATTTGATCCAGGTTCTACTTACTCATATGTATCTTCTTACTTTGCTTCACATTTGGGGATATCTCGGGATTCTTTGAGTTCCCCCTTATATGTTTCTACTCCTGTGGGAGATTCTCTTGTTGTGGACTGCGTATATCAGTCGTGCTTGATTGTTATTAGTGGTTTTGAGACCAGGGCTGACTTACAGCATGGTAGATTTCGATGTTATTTTGGGTATGGACTAGCCGTCTCCGTACTATGCTATTCTTGATTGTCACGCCAAGATCGTGACGCTGGCTATGCCAGGATTACCGAGGTTAGAGTGGAGAGGTTCCTTAGAGTATACTCCCCACAGAGTCATTTCTTTTCCTAAGGCTCAGCGGATGGTCGAGAGGGGGTGTGATGCATATTTGGCTTATGTGAGAGATGTCAGTGTTGAGACCCCTACAGTTGAGTCAGTTCCAGTTGTTAGGTACTATCCTGATGTATTTCCAGTTGATCTTCCGGGTATGCCGCCCGATAAAGACATTGATTTCGGCATTGACTTGTTGCCGGGCACTCAGCCCATTTCGATTCCTCCCTATCGCATGGCTCCTCCTGAGTTGAAGGAGTTGAAAGAGCAGTTGCAAGAGTTTCTTGAAAAGGGTTTCATCAGGCCCAGTGTATCACCTTGAGGTGCTCCGGTGTTGTTTGTGAAGAAAAAGGATGGTTCGATGCGTATGTGTATTGACTACCAGCAGCTGAATAAGGTGACTGCGAAGAATAGGTACCCATTGCCTCGCATCGATGATATGTTTGACTAGTTACAGGGTGCTAGGTTATTATCCAAGATTGATCTGCGTTCAGGTTATCATCAGTTGAAGATTCGGGAGCCGAATATCCCTAAGACTACCTTCAGGACCAGATATGTCCACTATGAGTTCCTTGTTATTTCATTTGGGCTAACCAATACCCCACCAGCCTTCATGCACCTGATGCACAGCATATTTCGGCCTTATCTTGATACTTTCATCATCGTGTTCATTGATGACATTCTGGTATATTCTCGATCCCAGGAGGATCATGATCAGCACTTGAGGACCGTGCTTCACACTTTGAGAGAGAAGAAGTTGTATGCCAAATTTTCTAAGTGTGAATTTTGGCTTGATTCTGTGGCATTCCTAGGCCATGTGGTATCTTCGGATGGGATCAAGGTAGACCCGAAGAAGGTAGAGGCGGTGCAGAGTTGGCCTAGACCGTCTTCAGCTACTGAGATTCGCAGTTTCCTCGGTTTGGTTAGGTATTATCGCCATTTTTTGGAGGGATTTTCATCCATTTCAGCGCCCATGACCAGACTAACCCAGAACGGTGCCCCTTTCATATGGACTGAGGAGTGCGAGGAGAGCTTTCAAAAGCTCAAGACAGCCCTGACTACAGCTCATGTGTTGGTATTGCCTACAGGTTCAGGGTCCTATACAGTCTATTGTGATGCTTCGAGGATTGGCCTGGGAGCGGTGTTGATGCAGGACGGTAGGGTGATTGCCTACGTGTCCAGACAGTTGAAGGTTCATGAGAAAAACTATCCAGTTCATGATCTCGAGTTGGCAGTGATTGTTCATGCCCTGAAGATATGGCGTCATTATTTATATGGTGTTCCCTGTGAGATATTCACGGATCACCAGAGTTTGCAGCACATATTCAGGCAGAAGGATCTCAATTTGTGGTATCATAGGTGGTTGGAGTTGCTAAAGTACTATGACATCACTATACTATACCATCCGGGAAAGGCCAATGTGGTGGCCGACGCCTTGAGTCGCCGGGCAGAGAGTTTGGGGAGTTTGGCATACCTTCATGCACCTGAGAGGCCTCTAGCCTTAGATGTTCAGTCCTTAGCCAATCAGCTCGTGAGATTGAATATTTCTGAGCCTTGCCGGGTATTAGCTTGTGTGGTTACTCGATCTACCTTTTATGACCGTATTAGAGAGCGCCAGTATGATGATCCCCACCTTCTGGTTCTTCAGGATAGAGTCCGTTGTGTACCCAACGTAGATGGGCTTCAGGAGTTGAATCTTAGGGAGGCCCATAGTTTGCGGTATTCCGTCCATCCGGGTACCGCGAAGATGTACCAGGATCTGAGACAGCACTATTGGTGGAGAAGGATGAAGAAGGATATAGTGGAGTTTGTAGCCAAATGTCTCAACTGTCAGCAAGTCAAATGTGAGCATTAGAGACCGGGAGGGTTACTTCAGCAGATTGAGCTTCCAAAATGGAAGTGGGAGCGGATCACCATGGACTTTGTGGTTGGACTTCCTCAAACTTTGAGGAAGCATGATGTTATTTGGGTGATTGTGGACTGGCTGACCAAATCAACCCATTTATTCCAGTGTTGACTACATATTCATCTAAGAGGTTGGCTGAGATTTATATCAGAGAGATTGTTCGCCTCCACGGTATTCCAGTTTCCATCATTTCAGAAAGAGGTACACAGTTCACTTCACGATTCTGGAGAGCCACTCAGCAGGAGTTAGGCACCAGGGTAGAGTTGAGTATAGATTTTCACCCTCAGACGGACGGGCAGTCCGAGCGCACGATTCAGATTCTCGAGGATATGCTCCATGCCTGTGTGATAGATTTTGGAGGTTCATGGGATCAATACTTGCCTCTTGCAGAGTTTTCTTATAATAACAACTACCAGTCCAGCATTCAGATGGCGCCGTATAAGGCTTTGTATGGTAGGCGGTGCAGGTCTCCAGTGGGATGGTTTGAGCTGGGCGAGGCCCGATTTTTGGGTACAGACTTGGTTCAGGATGCCCTAGACAAGGCGAAGGTGATTCAGGAGAGACTTTGCACAGCTCAGTCCAGGCAGAAGAGTTATGCAGATCGGAAGGTTCGTGACTTGGCATTTATGGCTGGTGATCGGGTTTTGCTTCGGGTATCGCCTATGAAGGGCGTCATGAGATTAGGGAAGAAGGGTAAGCTGAGTCCGAGGTTCATTGGCCATTTTGAGGTGTTGCAGCGGGTTGGGGAGGTCGCTTATGAGTTGGCTTTGCCTCCCAACCTAGAAGGAGTTCATCCGGTATTCCACGTTTCCATGCTCCGGAAGTACCACGGTGATCTGACTCATGTTTTGGATTTCAGCTCAGTCCAGTTGGACAAGGATCTGTCATATGTTGAGGAGCCTGTAGCTATATTGGACAGACATGTCAGAAGGCTAGGGTCGAAGAATATTGCCTCAGTCAAGGTTCAGTGGAGGGGTCATCCGGTCGAGGAGGCGGCTTGGGGGACCGAGCAGGATATGCGGAGTCAGTACCCTCATCTTTTCACAGCTTCAGGTATGTCTCTATACTCGTTCGAGGACGAACGATTTTCTTAAGAGGGGGAGAATGTAACGACCCGGTCGGTCATTTTTGAGAGTTAGCGCCCCGATCCCCTAATAACTGCTTCTCTCATGTTTATTTATGTTATTGAAACTTGTCGGAGTATTGAGTGGTAACATTTAGAGTGATTTTGGACACATAGTCCTTAAATGTGGATTTTAGCCTTTGAAATCAGGCTGTAGCTAGAGTTGTGTGAAGACGAATCCGGAATGGAATTCCGTCGACTCTGTTAGCTCCGCTGGGTGATTCCGGGGTTAGGAGCGTGTTCGGAATGTGTTTTCGAGGTCGGTTATAGATTTTAGGCTTGAATTGGCGAAAGTTAGAATTTCGGCAATTTCAGTCGATAGGTGAAATTTTGATATCGGACTGCGGAATGAAATTTTGAAAGCGACAGCAGGTCCGTAATGTCATTTATGACCCCGTGTGCAAAATTTGAGGTCATTCGGATGAGTTTTGACGTGTTTCGGCATCGGATGTGAATTTTAGAAATTTCATAAGTTCTTAGGCTTGAATCCATGCATAATTGATGATTTTGATGTTATGATATGTGTTTTGAAGGCTCGACTAAGTTTGAATGAAGTATTAGGACTGACTGGTAAGTTTGGTTGAGGTCCCGGGGATCTCGAGAGTGTTTCGGAGGCTCAACGGGTGATTTTGGAACTTGTAGCACAGCTGAACCATTGCTGATTCTGGTGTTCTGCACCTGCGGATGGGGAATCGCAGGTGCGGACACACCGCACCTGCTATGGATTTTCTGCAGGTGCGGGACCGCAAATGCGGCCATTGTGACCGCTGGTGCGACCCTAGCCCTGTTAAGTGACTTTCCGCACCTGCGATGGATTTTCCACAGGTGCGGTCCAAGAGTCGTAGGTGCAGTATCCCTGGGTTGTTTATACAAAATTCCGAGGGTTTAAAATTCATAACTCCAAAAACGATTTAGAGCTCGGATGTTGGCGATTTTCAGTGGGTTTCGAAGAGGAGATTCATAGGTAACGTTTCCTAACCTTAATGCACTTGTATACCATTAATCTCTATCAATTTCCTCAATATAATCATTGAATTTGGATGAAAAACCATGAAATTGGGATGAAACCTCCCCAAGTAGAAATCTGAGGATTTGGGTAGATTTATACTTCGGATTTTGATGATTCTTGTTCGAGTGAGTTCGTGAGTGAATGGGTGTTCGGAATTTATAATTTTTATCCATTTTCGAGACATGGGCCTCGCGGACTTTTTGGGCGAATTTCCTAATTTCGCGTATTAGCTTCGAACTTATTAGTTATTTTGTTTCCTTGAAATGATATGTACACTATGCCATCGAATTGACTAGATTTGGACCATCCAGAGTTGGATACTCGTGGCAAGAGCGTGGTATTGAGTTGATTAGCGCAGTTGATGCGAGACTAAATTGCATAGTTTAACATGTGATATACCTTACATTTTATGCGCATTAATGATAAAAATACACTTGTTATGTGCTTAATGGAGTTTATTTTATGTGTAGGTGAAT
>ML403919.1:1614-19888 GCA_005239525.1 Nicotiana knightiana | reverse complement strand
ATCCTATATTACTTGTCGACCACGTACACTTGCGTGTGCATTGGGAAATCAACCAACAAATGTCCTCGAAGGGGCGTTGAGGGATAAGGAAGAAGATCTCGAAGTGAGCAAGGGAGTTCAGGACGAAAATGTGGACCTTCAGACCTAAGTGGTATCTTTGTGGGCCGAACTCGAGCAATGTTCGATTAGGGCCGATGCTTTGAGTGGCGAGGTTACTGAGAAAATGACGGATTTGGAGAAGGCCGAGTTGGCTCGATTGGCTGCTTTGGAAAAAATAGAGGCTTTGGAGGACGCAATCTGTGTCCTCTGGTCCAAGCGGGAAAACGATGTAGAGACGGCTAGGATCAGGGAAGAACGGCTTGATGAGCAAATTGGGGGGCTAGAAAAAGAGGCCTCGAAACTTGGTGATCAAATCACCGCTCTTGAGGACGAGAAGAGGCAGTTGTTGGCTTAGCCATCCTCCTCTCACACTTTTTCTTATCCTGATGTTCCGCGTGAGTTGTATGAGAAGTGGATCCACACCGAGGCCCAGCTAGACATATTCATGGTTTTGATAACTATGGAGAGAGTTCCTGAGGTTGATTTTAAGGAGGCTCGTGCTACGGCGCATGCAGCTCGGGTTGCTTGTGGTTATGACCCTGCTACACTGGGGACTGGCGAAGAGGATTTGGACAGGATTGAGCAGGGTGCCTGTTACAAGGACGCGTACTCTGATGGCGAGGGCAACAGGGGAGTTGGCGCTGCTGAGAAGTTATTCCGTTGTAATTTTTGTGCATACTTTTGTGGGCGTCTGTTTAGCCCATGTAAAGAATATTTTTGGAGTATGAAATATTATTTTTTTTGTTTCTGCATCTTTTCTCCGTTTGGTCTTGTATGCATCTTTCCTTAATTCTACTGTTTGGCCGCTTCTAGTTATAGAAGCTCGGTTCGTACATTGGCCGAGATCGAATGTCGAACTAGGTAGTCGTGACCTGGGCCGATAAGTGTCATTGAACGAAGTCAAACGTTGTCGGAGCTTAATTTGAAACGTAACTTAGTTGATATAGGAGATAGCGAACGTAACCTAAACACAACAACGACTGAGGGCCGTATGAGCTTAACTATAAGGCGCAGTTGACCTGAACGAAATTGAATGTGAATTCGAACGAGATCAAATGTCTTTAAATTCGAGCGAGTTCGAATGTGTCTTTTAATTCGAATGTGGTCGAATGTTTTTTAATTCGAACGAGGCTGAATGTCTTTTAATTCGAACGAGGTCGGATTTCTTTTAATTCGAACGAGGTTGAATGTATTTTAATTCGAACGAGTTTGAATGTTTTTTAATTCGAACGACGTCGAATGTCTTTTAATTCGAACGACGTCGAATTTTTTCTAATTTGAACGAGGTTGAATGTCTTTTCATTCGAACGAGGTCGAATGTCTTTTAATTTGAATAAGTTAGAATGTCTTTTAATTCGAAGGAGGTCGAATGTCTTTTAATTTGAACGAGGTCAAATGTCTTTTAATTCGAACGAGGTCGAATGTTTTGTATTTTATTGCTGCCGTGGGGGGGTGTCACGACCCACAATCTACCTGGTTGTGATGGCGCCTATCGTGAAACTAGGCAAGCCTAAATCCAATATTTTCTTTCAATTTTATAATAAAAGAACATCCTTTAAACTTTTAGAGTGAAATGAGTAAGCATAAATAAAAGCCCGTTTAAAATACAAGTTATCCAAAATGCGATACAATTGTCCTAAACCGGGCGTCACTGAGTACATGAGCGTTTAAAAAGTACTGTACATAGTCCACAGAAGTCTATAAACTTAAACAACAAGTAAAATAAACTGACGAGGAGAAGATCGAGGTCCGCGAATGTGATGCAGCTACCTTAATAGTCTCTGAACTCCAACGTAGAGGATCAGCAGCAGCCGCCATATCCAAAAGTGCCTGGATCTGCACGCAAGGTGCAGGGAGTAACATGAGTACACCAACTCAGTAAGTAACAAGTCCAAACTATGGACTGAAAATAGTGGCGAACTCAACCGGTACAAATAACATGAAAATAACGTACGAAAACATAGAAAAGTCCTTAATACAATTTAGGAAAAATCATCACTGAAAAATAAAACAATGTCGAACAATGTATTGAAGATAACTTTACTGCCTCTACATGCCAATGCATATTATGAAAATCATACACCATAATATCTACCTCAAATGCCCTCACTCTCGATATCTCAACCACTCGGTACCGCATATGGCTCAGCCGGCCCAGGGAAGATCCATCTCGGAATATATACATACAAAACACATGACCATGGGTCATCCGGTATCAAGGATCAAGGGAAAACCAGCCCTATGGACAAGATCCATCTCCAGGTGATAAGTACTTCGGACAAGATCCATGTCCAGGGAAGATTCATCCCTCAATTATATCAACCGCGCTCACTAGAGGTGTGTTACAGACTCCGGAGGGGCTCCTACAGCCCAAGAACTACCATAAGCCAGATCCAGGCATAAATCAATATAACATGATGCGGCGTGCAGCACGATCCCATAACTATCACTCATATTCAGGATCTCGGCCTCACTCAGTCATCAACCTCTCTAGTCTCACCACGGGCTCACAATGTCATGGAAACAACCCGGAACAACATGATATGATAGATCAATAATTTACCGAGAATGAGATGTGATATAAAGATACATGATCATGATTGAGTATGAAATAATAAATAAAACCAATGAGATGACAGCAATAAACGACTGCTAAGGGTCCACAATACCGGCACGAAGCCTAAAACATGATATCTAGCATGGTTTACAGCTCAACTAGTTCATCACATGATGAAACATATATATATTAACATGATAGAGTCATTTAACGGTGCCATGGAATGGTCCAGGCCACAATTCTCACGGTGCACGCTCGCATGCCCGCCACTTGGCATGTACGTCACCTCAATACTCCTCTACGCTCTTTCCCCTTGATTTCGCCTCCAAATGCTTCGAATCTATTCACAACCAGAACAATACCATAAATATACGCTAAGAAAATGAATTCCACAAGAAAAAATCCCAAGTTTGGCCAAAAACCCGAAATTGGTTCAAACCCGCCCCCCTTGGCCCACGTCTCGAAATCCAAAAAAATCACAAAACTAGAAAGCTCATTCCCTCACGAGTCCATACATATGAAATTTATCAAAATCCGACATCGTTTGACCCTTCAAATCCTCACATCAAACTCTCCAAAATACCAAGCCCTAACCCCTCATTTTACCCCCTAATTCCCACTAATTACATGATTAAACAACGGGAAATCACCATAAGCGCGAGTATTAGAGCTCCTGCAACTTACCTCACTGAAAACCCCTTGAATATCTCTTCAAATCACTCCCAAACGCTCCAAGACCGACTTGAAAAATGGTGGAAATGGTCCAAAATTCGCGAAGTGTGCTATTTATACTTTCTGCCCAGGCTTTCGCACCTACGGCCTCATTTTCGTGCCTGCGGGAACACACCTACGGTCAAATTTCCACACCTGCAAAAACCACTTAAGTCCCCCAGTTCCGCACCTGCGGACGTGCACCTGCGCATCACCATCCGCTTTTGCGGAACTGGCCAAACACCTCCCTTCCGCATCTGCACCCCAGGTCTCGCACATGCGGGCTCGCAGATGCGACCAATCCTACGCACATGCGGACCCATCCTAGGTTCTCTATTTTTGCATCTGTAACTCCCCACGCGCACTTGCGACCTCGCACCTGCGGTTCCCCATCCATAGGTGCGGAAAACACCATCAACCCTAAAAACCAGCAGAATCAGCTATCTCCCAACACCAAAAATTGATCCGTTAACTACCCGAAACACACCCGAGGCCCTTGGGACCTCAACCAACCATACCAACAAGTCACATATCAACATACAAACTTAGTCGAACCTTAGAAACACCCAAAACAATATCAAAACACCAAATTACCCTCGGATTCAAGCCTAAGAACTTCTAAACTTCCAAATTCAGCAAATGACACCAAAACATACCAAACCTCGTCCGAATAACCTCAAATTTTACACACACATCGAAAATGACTGTACAAACCTACCCCAATTTACTGAATTCCATTCCGACCCCGATATCAAATTTTCCACTGCCGACCAAAATTGTTGAATTTCCGACTTTCGTCAATTCAAGCCTAATTCATCTACGGACCTCCAAATTACATTCTGGGCGCTCTCGTAAGTCCAAAATCACCTAACGGAGCTAACTGAACCATAAAAACCCAAATCCTGGATCGTTTTCCCATAAGTAAATATCCGGTTGACTTTTCCAACTTAAGCTTCCTAATAAGAGACTAAGTGTCTCATACCATTCTGAAACCACTCCGGACCCGAACCAACCGACCTGCTACAATACAATATAGTTCAATAACACCTAAAGGAGCATAAATGGGGGGAAATGGGGCTATAACTCATGAAACGATCGGCCAGGTCGTTACATGGGTCGGGTTGATGAAGAGATGATGTTTTGGCGAACGTACATTTATGTGTTGCTCATACTTGGAGAAATTTACATATTTTTCAGGTTGCCATTCCAATTCCGGTCTATCTAGTTCCTTCATTAGACGACCAAGAGATATATGGAGAGGTCGATCAATGAACCGTTGTCCGTATTTCGACTTGAAGTGTCCCCCTTACACCTCATTAAAAACCTTCTTGAGAAAACCCAATTGGGACAAAACTCAAGTGAGGGAAAAAGAGTATGATTTGGAGGACGCTTGTACTTAAAAGTTGAAGCAGTTGAGGTGGGCGACATTCTGGTTGTTTGGTAGCCGTTTTCCTTCAATTGTTTCTAGTTGAAAAGATCCTTGGTCGCTGCTGCTGTGATTTTGTATGCGCCATCCTAATTTGTTCCCAGTTTACCCTCCCATGGATCTTTGATTGCTTGTGATTTGTCCTTGAGCACGTAGTCCCTGACTTTGAGTGGTCTAATCCTGGCCTTTTTGTTGTAGTAGAGTTCTGTCTGTTGCTTTTGGGCGATCATCCTTATGTAGGTCATATCTCTCCGTTCTTCGGCTTCGTCGAGGTCCTACCTTCTGCTTTTGTCGTTCCTCTACCCGCTATCATGAGAGTATCTCAAACTTGGTTCTCCGACCTCGACTATTATTACGGCATCAGTCCCGTAAACTAATGAGTAGGGTGTCTCTTTTGTGCTTGTTTTTGGCATCGTGCGGTATGCCCATAGCACTTCTGGCAGTAGTTCTGGCCATAGTCCCTTAGCGTTCTCGAGATTTTCTTCATGATGTTCAGTATTGATTTATTGGAGCACTCTTCTTGCCCATTACCCGCGGGATGGTATGGGGTGGAGAATATTCTTTTGATATGCCATTTATCGGAGAATTCAGCGACCTTTTTCCTGGTGAATTTTTGTTCGTTGTAATAACTGATCTCTTTGGAGAGGCCGAAGCGGCACACAATATTTTTCCATATGAAGGTGATAACTTTTTGTTCGCGTATCTGGGCGAATGCTCCTGCTTCTACCCATTTAGAAAATAGTCAATTAAAACCATTTAGAAATGTACATCGTCTTGGTGGATCATAGGTGAATATTTTTGGCATTGCTCGTATTTACTCATGAAGTCATCGGCCTATTTTTTCATAGTGGGCCAGTAGTAGCCTGCTCATATGAGACATCTGAACGGAGCCCGATTGTCGGAACGAGATCCGTAGTGGCCTTCGTGGATCTCTTCTAGAACGCACCGTGTCTGATTTGGGACTAAGCATTTTACTAGGGGGACTCCATACCTCCTTTTGTATAGGTTTTTGTCGATGATGATGTATTTGGCCGCTTGCATTCGAAGCTTCTTGGCTTCTTTTTTATCGTATGGGTGCAGGCCGTCCTGCAAGTATGTAACAATACAGTTGCACCAGTCCCAAGCTAGGTTTATAATCCTTACCTAGATTTGATCAATCTATGAGTGGAAGAAGGTGACTACATTTCCTTCTCCGGTTATGCTTTTAGTGGCCGCCGCTAGTTTGGCAAGGTCGTGTGCTTCGATGTTAAGTGCTCGAGGGATCTGGTCGAGCTGACATTCATCAAATTCGGGCAGCAACTTGCAGATCTCGACCTCATATTTTTTAAGCCTTTGCTCTTTGACCTGGAAAGTCCTGTGACTTGGTTGATGACAAGTTCAGAGTCGCAGCGTAGGATGACCAGCCTCGCTCCGTACTTAAGTGCCAGCCTTAATCCTGCAATCACGGCCTCATACTCGGCCAAAATTTTAGTCATTTCTAGGCATCTTATGGATTGGCGAATTACTTCGCCTATCAGGACCTCGAGTACGAGTACCAGTCCAGACCCCGATGCATTAGAGGCTCCATCGGTGTACAAAATCCCTAGATCCTGTATTTGAGGAGAGGTGTGGGCGACTTCTGTTTCGACTTCGGCATTATTTTTGCGCTGAAGTCGTCGACGAAGTCGGCAAGTACTTGCGATTTTATCGCCGTTCGCGGCTGATATATGATATTATGCTCGCTTAATCCTATGGCCCATTTTTCCAAAATCATCCTGATATCTCGGACTTATGCAAAATTCTTCTCAGGAGAAAAGTCGTGACTACTGAGATGGGGTGGCACTGGAAGTAGGGTCTAAGCTTTCGTGAAGTTACGACCAAGGCCAGGGCCAATTTTTCAAGGTAGGGTAACCTCGTCTCGATGTCGGCTAAGGTTTTTCTAATGTAATAGACGGGATATTGTGTGCCTTTATTTTCTTGGACCAGGACTGCAGTCACCGCCACTTCGGATACGGCTAGGTAAATGAGGAGGCGTTCTCCGGGCTCCGCTTTGGAAAGTAGTGGCGGTGATTTTAGGTAAGACTTAACTCCTTCAGGGTGTCAACGCACTCAGAAGTCCATTGGAGGCCATTGTCTTTCTTTAGTATGCCAAAAAGATTGTGGCATATGTCGGATGACCACGAGATGAATCTCGGCAGGGCGGCTATACCACTGGTCAGTCTTTGAACCTATTTTTTATTGGTTAAGTTCTACAGTATCCCCTCTATAGCTTTTATTTTGTCGGGGTTGACCTTGATGCCTCGTTGTGATACTAGGAAGTCTAGATATTTCCCTGATATCATGCCGAACGCGCACTTCTATATCGCCTAAGTATATCGAAGGATTCCTTTAGGTGGTCGATGTGATCCTCTTTCCTTTTGGACTTGACCAATATATCGTCTATGTAGACCTCCATGGTTTTTCTGAGTTGGTCTTTAGAACATTCTTGTCACCAACCTTTGATATGTCGCCCCCGTATTTTTCAGTCCGAAAGGCATTACCCTGTAACAATATTTTCCTTAGTGGGTGATGCAGGTGGTCTTCTCCTGGTCTTCCTCCTCCATGAGGATCTGGTTATAGCCTGAGTATGCATCTAAGAAGTTCAGCACTTCGTGCCCAGTTGTTGCGTCAATGAGCTGGTCAATATGGGGTAGCGAGAATGAGTCTTTTGGGCATGCCTTATTCAAATCTGTGAAGTCTATGCATATCCGCTATTTTTCGTTCTTCTTTTTCACCATGACCACGTTGGCGACCCATTGGGGGTATTTTGATTCCCTGATGGATCCATTTTTCAACCTCCTCGCGGACTGCATCTTTTATTGCGGAATTGAACTTCCACCTAACTTTCCTTTCATCATCGCTCGACCTCGACCCTATTAATTGTTAGGTATATGTAAAATCCTGGGCGATGCGATAGCATTGTCATGAAGTACGTTGTTCTCCTCGGATGCTGAACACTCCCCATGGGGTGGGAAATTTGATAACTTGGTATAAGCTAGAGGGGATGGACTTCATGGCGTGTGTCCAAGGCCGACATATTATGGCGTTATACGTTGTGTCCTGATCCATGATGTGGAATATAGTTTCCAGAGTGACGCTGCATGCAAGGACGGGGAGTGTGACTTCTCTAGATGTTCGTTCAACTACATTGTTAAAACCGGTTAGCGTGATGCAACGTGGTACTATCTTATCCTCGAGTTTCATCTATGCATGTACTCGAGGGTGGATAATGCACGTGCCGCTTCCATCGTCCACCATAATACGTCTCACATCTGAATCTAATATGTGTAAACTGATAACAAGATCATCATAGTGAGAGAAAACCAAAACGTGGGTATCTGACTTATCGAAGAACTTTCTTCGAGTTCGTCGTTCTGTTCATGAGTGATCGACCGTATGAGTTTGCGGGCTGTGGTGAATTTTACGCTGTTGATCGATGCGTCATCGCCCCTCCGATGATCATTTGAATGGTTTAAGTTGGAGAAGGTGGCTTTGGTTGGCCCTGATGTTTTTCACGTCCTCGAGCAAAGTTCGCCCTTCCTCGGTCACTCAACAGCTCTTTCAAGTTCCCTTGGTGAAGCTTGTTCACGACCTCTTGTCTTAGAGCGATGTAGTCCTCGGTTTCATGACCTTGCTCCTGGTGAAATTCGCAGAGGGCATTTGACTTCCTGGTGCTTGGGTCGGACCTCATCTTTTGCGACCACTTCACTTTTGGGCCGAGCTTCAATAACGCGTAGACTATTTCTGAAGGTGAAACACAAAAATTACGAGCATATATTAAAGAGGGCATAGTTCTTTCGCTCCGGTGAGTCCCTGTCCTTGGCCTAGATGGGCCTTCTTCGTGAAGGGAGGTGGGCATGACGGCACCCTTGATATATGGTTCATGCCTTTCCCGGTTGAGTCGAGGAGCTACAAAGTCTCTTCTAGCATCATTTTTTTGACCTTTCCTGGACGCGGCTTGTATCGAGGTCAACCGTTGGATCGGCCCATTCAAGACGTCTTCATCAGCATGGACTTCGGCATACTAGGCATTGTGTATCTCATCACACGTCGTTGGGGGGTATTTCATAAGCTGACTTAGCAACTTTCTAGTCACCCTCGAACCGTTTCTGTTTAGCCTATTTTGGATAGTTACTACAGCCATTCCTTCTGATATATTTGGTAATGTCATCCTTACTCGGTCGAACCAGGCGAGGAAGTCCCTCAGTCCCTCTACATGTGCCTGTTTGATGGAGAATATGTCGTTCACTCTTGCTTCTGCCTTTTTCCCTCCGGTGTGGGCCGTTAGGAACTTGTCATCCATTTCTTTGAACGTTTCAATGGAGCGTGTGGGCAGTTGTGAATACCAAGTTAATGCGCTTCCGGTGAGGGTTTCGCCAAACTTTTTCAGCAGGATGAAAGATACATGTTCTTTGGTGGCGAGATTGTTTCTCTTCAGTGCGGTGACGTAGTGAGTCACATGATCTTCGGGGTCGGTCGTACCATCATATATTTTTAGGTAGCCTCATCACTGTAGGGTTTCGCCAAACTTTTTGGGTATGGCATGCGGTGCAGCCTCATCACTGTAGGGTTGCTCCATGAACCGACCAGCATCTCTTTTTCGTAAGAATTTTGGGGCACCTAGTATTTTGTATACCCTTTCTTTATGCTCTTTTATTTGGTCTTGAAGCATTCTGTTTTCGTTTTTCATTTCTTCCATCTTCCACATAATGGTCGTGAGGGTATCATCACCTGCATTATTAACATGGTGAGTGATACCTGTTATTGGAGGGAGAGGGCTGTATTGCTCGGCCGTCGTTCGTACAACACAAGTCGCATTTTCTCTGATGCCTTTGTGGGTAGGCTTGTCGAGGATGCCGGTCAGGGTGTTTGTTAGCCAAGCCTCAAGTAGTTTTTTTACTGTGGGCGGTGCCTCTTCCGTTGTGCTTGTGGAATGCCCTTTACCGAGGGACGCTTTGATGCTACCATGAGGAAGGGGTGAGCCACTTCTCCTGGGAGATGCATGTAGCGTTACATCCTCACCCTCCGTTTTAGAAATTTTATTGATGGTGTTTAAGATGTTGGCGGTAAGGTCGGCCACTGCCGTCATCCTCTCTTCCCCATTTCCTGCCATGTTAGATCCGTGTGTAAAAGAGAGTAGAGGGTTTTGCTTGTTTTTTTTGGGCTAGTTATAGATCTTGAAGAAACTAAAATTTTAACTAGGAAATCCCCACAGACGGCGCCAAATTGTTTGACCAAAAATGTAGATCTTTGATAAAACTAATTAAATGTATATGATGAGGGTTAAACTAGCTAATAATAATAACTTCTAATCTATAAACGATTAATAAGAGTAATGTTGTGCAATACTAATAGAATATCAAACGCAAGGAGAATTTAATGTATTAATGCCATTAATGAGAAGGAAATAATAAGCAATAAATGACAATAAATGGCACTAAAGTAAATAGGGAGAATGATTTTCCCAATATTATATGAGATGGATGATTCTCCTTCTGACAAGATGAATGATAGATAAAGATCAAAATATTTGGACCCTTCTTGGTTTTGGTGGAAAAGATGCGAAATAATAGAGGATCGAATTTATTTGGAAAGCTAGTAGTTGTATTCAATCTAGAGAGCGTCTGCTTTTAATAAAGTGTTCTTATAAGAGAATATTATATGCCTATCACCTGATCACTCTTTCTATTTATAAGGAACATACCCCTAATTAACCCTAAAACTACAAACAGAAGGAATAATCAATGGAATATTCCCTCAAAAATCATGTTACTAATGTAGTCGTTAATGCTCCTTCTGACACTTGACTTCGGCCATGATCGACTGCTCGGCGGTGAGTTCCATTAGTCATTAGTCGACCTCGGCCAAATTGCTTATAATAATACCACTTCGTGTTGAATATCCTTAGTCAGATTTTGACCCATACTAGTACCAGTTGTTCGTGAGTAAACAAAGGTGTTTCCTGTAGACCTGTAGGGGTTGCCACCCGCCAGAGATATTCACTTCTCTATTGATTCTTTGGGCACTCAGCACATTTCTATTCCGCCATACCGTATGGCCCCGCCAAAGTTGAAACAATTGAAGGAGCAGCTACAAGATTTTCTTAATAAGGGCCTCATTAGACCTAGTGTCTCGCCTAGGGTGCGCGTTTGTTGTTCGTGAGAAGAAGATGGATCGATGAGGATGTGCATAAATTAGTGGCAGTTGAACAAAGTCACCATCAAGAACAAGTATCCATTGTCGAGGGTTGATGACTTATTTGATCAGCTTCAGGGTGCCAAGGTGTTTTCAAAGATTTATTTGAGGTCTGGCTACCATCAGTTGAGGATTAGGGCATCTGATGTCCCTAACACAGCTTTACAAACTAGATATGGGCATTATTAGTTTCTAGCGATGTCATTTGGGCTGACAAATGCCCAATAACATTTATGGATTTGATAAACCGGGTGTTCAATCCCTATCTGGATTCTTTTGTGATTGTGTTTATTGATGATATCTTGATCTAATCCCACAGTAGAGAGGAGCATGAGCAGCATCTTCGGATTATACTTCAGACCCTGAGAGATAGCCAGTATTATGCCAAGTTTCCAAAGTGCGAGTTTTGGTTGCACTCGATCACTTTCTTGGGGCACATCATATCGACGGGGGGCATATAGGTGGATCCTAAGAAGATTGAGGCAGTTCAGAACTTGCCTAGACCCATGATCACGCTCAACTATGTCTTATAAAAGACTAAGCGGGCGTTGCAAATATAATCCGGGGTATTATGCCCAGAGTCGATCCCACAGGGACTTTACGTATCAATTAAGTCTTTAGAATACGCAACTTTTACTCAATCAATTCTCTCAAGACTTTTTGAATAGAAATCGGTGATGTTTTACTAATTCTACTGACAATAATAATAACTAACGATTACTAACAATGTATTGTAAACAATTATGATAAAGGTCTAAGGTTATGGTTTCCCCTGTTGATGAACTTACTTCTCGGATATTTCATATAACTTGATTAATTATCTCTATCAATCATGAACACTCTATCTACCATAAATCTCTCTCAAGTAATTATGATAATTTACTAGACGCACTCTCTCAAGTTACGCTAGCTAGATTGCATTACAGTTCACTTTAGATTGCACCCGAGGTATCGTTATCTCTAATCCAACCTCTAAACCCTCGGTTATGACTTTCGTCTATACTCTGGGAGTGGTGTTGTTCAAACAATTACCTAAATATGCACTCTCTCTCAAGTAGATACATACTAAATAGGCACAGCTAATTGATGGCCATTCAATTAACTACAACAAGAACGTTGTTGAACAAATAGAGATGAACAATCAACCAAACTATATTAATATCACCATAAGTTTGTCCTCCAACGAGTTCCACCAAAACCCAAGATTAAGAAAATTAGCTACTCATATTCATAAGAATCAATTCTAAAATAACTTTCATAATTGAATTACAGAGTAATGAAATAAGGAGATAAAAATCAGTGTTTCTGCTTTGCTGAGTATTAATCCACAGGCTTTTTCTTCACTTTAATGGCTTCCCCCCTCTCAAGTTGTGTTTTTGGGTCTATTTATATGTTTTGGATAAACCCTAAACGTGTAGGAGAATTCTATTCCAACCGGGAAACACTTAAAACTCTTCAAAACTCGGATTTAACCGGATCAGGGGCCAGGCGTTCGGGCTCTGGAGCCTGGATAACGCCAGGCTAAGGCTGGCGTTTGGGCCCTGGTGCCTGGATAACGCTAGGCTAGGGCTGGCGTTTGGGCCCTAGCGCCTGGATAACACCAGGTTATGCCTGGCCTTAAGGCTCAAACGCTCGGATATAGCCCGGTGCACTCCTCTTCGCCTCTTGAGCGTATTTTCGACGTATTTGCATTCATTTAGCTCGGCTTCCATCTCCAATTCACCTACACGTGAAATAAACTACATTATGCACATAAAAAGTGTATTTTTATCATTAACGCACATAAAATGTAAGGCATATAATATGTTAAACCATGAATTCTAGCCACGCATCAATACCCCACACTTAAACATTTGCTCGTCCTCGAGGAATCAAATTACACTCATGTACACAACTTATTAAACAAATCCCTTAACACGTTATACAAAGAATTTTTAAAATAGTTTAAGCACAGAGGTGTGACATCATCGCCTCAATAATCGACTCACAAATACCATTCTTTATTCACAATCCACTCACTAGTCTAACTTAGAGGTCAACAACATTACCTTTCCTTCATGAATCATGTGCCCTCACCAAATCAAAGAGCTAGTTCCACACACAATAAAATTTAAGAACACTTAGGATCTCAAGATAGAAAGAATTCACTTGCTCTCATAAATAATATCCATATGCCACAAAAGATGCACCATAGGCTTGCCCGTAGTGTACTACTCTACTAATCGAGCTCATTCAGTCTAGGATCAAGTAGGACTTTATTCGGTTGTAATGTAGGCTGCGGGACGGGTAGGATACATTTGGATATAAGAGTGACTACACCTCCTTAAGCACATTAATACGTATACTTTCGCATTCAACCTCAAACTTATATTAAGNAAGAGTCCCCATATTTTTAATAAATTTTTTATTTTATTTTACAATAATAAAAACATAACAGCTAAAAACAAACAAACTACAAATATTCACTGAACATAAAAACTAAAAACACACGAAATAAAACTTTTACTACCAAATTTCACAATTTCAACAAGCAACACAATTCACAACAAAACATATATATACAGCACCCCACACTTAGTTCATGCATTGTCCTCAGTGCATCATGTATAGACAAAGAAAAAAGTAAAACAAGGTGCAAGATACTTCCTGGTCACTCAGCGTCATCATCATAGGACGCTCTCCATTCATCTTCAAACTCATTTTCACCATTATCATCCTCATCCGAGCGCATTAGCTCTGCATCAGAATCTTCAGGTGTCTTTATACCTTCATCATCTGGGAGCATGTATCCCTCACCTGCTCCTATCATCTGCTGAGCATGAGAATTGAGTGGGTATCTCTGATCCAACTCGTCCCTTTCATTAACTGACGATGGACGACCTCCTATGCGCAACTGCAAATCCATCATCCCATAGAGATGGGCCATGAAGCTATCCTCCCTGGCATAGCGCTCTACATTGGACAGTGCAGAATCTTCTTTCAGTCTTAAGCCAGTGATGTCAGTTTCCCGGGTGAGTTGTTGATCAATAATGTGGTCAAAGTCGGGATCAACCGCTACCTTTCTATCTAGCAGGAACTGAGTCAGGAAATTCGGGAAAGGGATTCGATCAATTCTATTGTTGGAATGCACCAACCCCATTTGATAGTGAATCAGGTGGACCACATTCACTTGCTGCCCTGTTATGAAGAAGTAGCGCACACAAATCCTCTCTCAGCTGATTAAGGTGTCATGGGTGCACGGTAATATCCGTGCATTAATCAGTTTCAGCCATACATGTGTTTCAGCCTTCATCTTCTTCTTGGGAAACCTTTTATGGCGATTAGTGGTTCTATCCCAAATCCAAGCAACCTTGGAATCAACCCCACAAAGTGTATTCCTCACTTCTTTATAGTTAGGATGGCGGATAAACTGCTCTAGAGGATCCACCGGAACATTTGGTGCACCTAAGAAATCACATATGGCCTTGGCCGAAAAATTCACCAAGTGCCCACGAATTGGCACCAATTCTTCCTTGTCCTTAGGGTCAAACCCTGCATAGAATTCCCGGACTAAATTGAGGTTGATGTTTCCATGGTGTTTGAACACATATCCCAGACCCAATTCATGGATGCTCCTCCAAATTGCTGGGAATTTAGTTCTAAGAGAACTCTCATTGATAGCTCCTTTCGGGTGTACATGCTTGGGCTTGCAACGAGCATACCATTTCCTAGAGTGTGGTGGTATGTTTTTGACACCATATTCCCTTTGACCAATGGGTCGCTGCCTCATAGCAGCCACAGCAGCTACTGTTTCCTCACCAGTCATGCTAGAAGTAGCATCTCCTCCTTTTCTTTTCTTTTGAGGTGGTGGGGATTTTGATTTGGTTTTCGGTAGGGCCGAAGATGTGGCCTTTCCCTTGTCGGTGGCTCTTCTGGGTAACATTGTTTTACCTGCACAATTTATCAGTAATGAATTAGTGTCGCAAAGTATATACTATTCGTTTTCGCACTTTGTGAAGGTTACTAAGACTTCACCTTGGCAAGTTTATGACAATTGACACACATTGCTACCTATTAGCTTCTTGTGAGCCACTTTTCATTTAAAATTTCATGGAATTCAAGATGCATGACGCTAGTGGTGTATTTCCCCGGAGACTCGGGCTCCAAACGGGACATGTATTGCCATTGAGGCATTACATCGAGCACTTGGCTGGCACAATTGCCATGGGAGCTCTTATGGACTTGAGGGACTGCCTCATGTACCCAAATCAATTTGGGGTTCCATAATACCACTTAATTTCACCATTTCAGCTCATTCCTAAAGGGTTTCGGGACTTGGGGTGCACAACACCATACAACATATTTCAAGAACTTCATAAACCCATAAAATAATTCATCATGAAATCAAGGATACACTTTTCATCTGCTCAAGTTCGAGTGAATAAAGGATAGGGCTAGAATCATACCTCACGGATTGATGCGTGTTAACCAGATGAAGTGCACCACGAAATTTAACCTGTGCAGATCTTGTGTGTGTGGTGGGTGATAATGGGGTGTTAAAGGTGCTGTGTGTTGAACAAGTGAAGATGAGTGTGTCAAGCTATGTGGTTTGATGTGGGTATGAGAGGCAATCAGTGTTTGGGTGTGTGCTTGGGAGTGAAACTTGCTTGAGAGAGAGTTGGGAGATGAAAAAATAGGAAGAGGGAACTTACCTGGCGTTAGTCGTGCGTTTTAATCAGAAAGCTCGGGCACACTAGTGTTAGCCAGGCGTTTTAGCCATAACGCCAGCCTTACCCTGGCGTTAGCCAGGCATTTCACTCTTAACGCCAGCCTTCACCTGGCGTTAGCCAGACGTTTCACTCTTAACGCCAGCCTTCCCCTGGCGTTAGCCAGGCGTTTTACTCTTAACGCCAGCCTTCCCCTGGCATTAGCCAGGCGTTTGGGGCTTAAGGCTGGCTTAACCCTGGCTATGTTTCCACCTTCCGTCATGCTAAAACACTCCTTCTTTCACCCGGATTCACCTACAAGCTCGTTAGTACCTATAATTACATGAAATACTTCTAGCTACTCTAAGATTTACTACGCATTGGTTGCCTCCCAACAAGCGCCTTATTTAATGTCGTGGCACGACGATTACAACAAATCAATAGGTTGCCTCCTATGAAGCGCCTGATTTAACGTCACAGCACGACGCAGCATAAAATCAATTTAAGGATTGTCTGGTGTTTTAGGTTCACCCAGGTGCACAATAGCCAGCACATTGGCTTCAGTCATTCCCACATATCTTTTTAATCTCTGTCCATTGACCTTGAAGGTGTTAGACTCATTTTCAGCAGTAATCTCCACAGCACCATAAGGAAATACGTTGACCACTTTAAACGGGCCAGACCATCGGGACTTGAGCTTAGCCGGAAACATTCTTAATCTTGAATTATACAGTAATACCTTGTCTCCTGGTCTGAAATCCCGGTCCACAATATTTTTATCATGAAGTCTCTTCATTCGTTCCTTATACAACCTAGTGCTTTCAAATGCTTGGCTTCTGAATTTTTCTAATTCTTGTAATTCTGTGATTCGATTTTCTCCAACAGTATCGAAATCGAGATTCAGTTGCTTCAGTGCCCACCAGGCTCGATGCTCTAGTTCGACGGGCAAGTGACAGGCCTTACCAAATACCAACTTGTATGGAGACATACCTATTGGTGTTTTAAATGCGGTTTTGTAGGCCCAGAGGGAATCATCAAATTTCTTCGCCCAATCAGTTCTTGTGGCGTTAACTGTTTTGGTTAGTACATTCTTTATTTCCCGGTTTGATACCTCAACATGCCCGCTAGTTTCGGGTTGATATGGGGTTGCTACCTTGTGACGTACATCATATTTAGTAAGCAACTTTTCGAAAACACGATTGTAGAAATGCGTGCCTCCATCACTTATAATGGCCCTTGGTGTCCCAAAGCGGGTGAATATATTCTTCTTTAAGAACCCTACCACCACTTTTGCATCATTGGTGGGGAATGTTGTCGCTTCTACCCATTTTGACATGTAATCTACAGCAACAAGTATATACTTATTGCCGTATGAGCTGACAAAAGGGCCCATGAAATCTATCCCCCAAACATCGAATACTTCTACCTCTTGAATTGGATTCATTGGCATTTCATGACAACGGGATATGTTCCCCGTCCTTTGGCATTCATTGCAGCCTTTAAACCATTGATGGGCATCTTTGAACACAGTGGGCCAATAAAACCCGGCCTCCAACACTTTAGCTGCTGTTCGGACTCCTCCGAAATGTCCTCCATAAGGAGCTGCGTGACAAGCCTGCAAAATAGCATATTGTTCTATCTCGGGGACGCACCTCCGGATCATGTTATCTATGCAAATTTTAAACAAATAAGGTTCATCCCAATAGTAGTTACGGCTATCACGATAAAATCTTTTCTTTTGTACAGAGGAGAGCTCATAAGGGTCAATGTCGCATGCCAGGTAATTAGCAATGTATGCATACCATGGCACCTCTCTCACATTTGTGACCAGCAGCTGATCATCTGGNATTGTTCTATCTCGGGGACGCACCTCCGGATCATGTTATCTATGCAAATTTTAAACAAATAAGGTTCATCCCAATAGTATTTAGTGCTATCACGATAAAATCTTTTCTTTTGTACAGAGGAGAGCTCATAAGGGTCAATGCCGCATGCCAGGTAATTAGCAATGTCTGCATACCATGGCACCTCTCTCACATTTGTGGCTAGCAGCTGCTCATCTGGAAAGGTTTCCAGAATATCCTCAGCCTCAGGTGCCTGTTCAGCACCTTCGAGGCGTGATAAATGATCAGCGACTTGGTTCTCTGTTCCCTTCCGGTCACGAATTTCCAAGTCATACTCTTGCAAAAGCAGCACCCAATGAATTAGGCGTGGCTTAGATTCTCTTTTCTCAACCAAGTACCTAATGGCTGCGTGATCAGTGTACACAATCACTTTTGACCCGATCAGGTAGGACCTGAATTTGTCAAATGCAAATACTACAACCAACATTTCTTTTTCTGTTACCGTGTAATTTAGCTGAGCTCCACTCAATGTCCTACTTGCATAGTAAATTGGGTGCATTACCTTATCTTTTCGCTGGCCCAACACGGCTCCTACACCATAGTCACTTGCGTCACACATGAGTTCAAATGGTTGCTCCCAGTCGGGGGAAACTATAATCGCTGCAGTGACTAGCTGCTTCTTTAGCTTCTCAAACGCTACCCTGCAATCATCAGAAAACACAAATGGGTTATCTTTTTC
>ML403918.1:0-31249 GCA_005239525.1 Nicotiana knightiana | reverse complement strand
CGAAACTTCAAGCGCCGCCGGCAAAAAAAAAAAAAAAAGGTCCCCCCCCCCCCCCCCGCAAATAATACATGCGACGCAGGTATTCATATATATACACACATTCAAACAATAAATCAAGGATTTATTAGGGAATAATCTTCCAAGGGAAAACCAAAAATTTAAATAACGAAATGTAACCTTCTTAGGTGTTCATTTAATAAATCGATGATGTAAGGCAATCTAAATTTATTATTAAGAATTACAAATACGGCACGTAAAGCATGCTTGTGGATCCTAAACTCCCCCGACATAAACATAATAGTAGCTGCACACGGATTCTCGTCACTTCGTGCATGCGTAGCCCCCACAAATAGTAGCATATAATTCATTATTTCAACTACGGGGACAATTCCCTCTTACAAGGTTAGAAAGGATACTTACCTCGTTTCAAGCCTACTTCCTGGGTCAAGAATGCTCCGAATCTCTGAATTCGTCGCCCAAGAACTCAAAACTAACAAACATTATACAAATAAATCAATCTATGTTCAAAAGTCCAAAATTCTCCTATTTAAATGGTTACCTCAGCCTAGTTTGCAAAATCCTAAAATGAACCCCTCGGGCCCACATGTTCGGATTTCGAAAATTTTCAAGAGAAATGGTTAACCATAACCTAAGATCAATATTATATGGTTTTTGCATGATTCCATAACAAATTTCTTGATTAAATATTATTTTTATCAAAACCGTAGGTTTTTACTCTAAACCCATGATTTCCACTAATTTTGTGTGTTAATATACCCAAAACTCAAGTATTAAACTCACTTTTAACTAGGAATTAACTTACCTCACAATACTAGGTCGAATCTCCCTTTTGAGAGCTCCCCAAATCGTCCAAAGATACAATAAATGGCCTAAAAATGTCTAAGTACCGCATTTAAAACGACCTCACTGGCTCCAGGACTTTTGCACCTGCGGCTAGTGGACAACACTTGCGGACAAAAGTCCGCATCTGCGGAAGAGGGGAAGAAGGGCAGGGATCGCACCTGCAGAATGGAGCTCACACCTGCGGCTCCTCTTCTGCGAAAAAAGGCCCACACCTGCGGAACTTGGACAGCCCTTCTAAGGCCGCACCTGCGAAGCTTCGACAGCGCCTGCGGTCTCGCACCTGCGGCTGGTCTTTTGCAGGTGCAGTCGCACCAGATCTGGTGCACCAGCAGCTCTTTTAGAGCTTAACTTGCCTCGCGCGATGTCCGAATGGCATCCGGGGCCCCCGAGGCCCCGTCCAAATATACCAAGAAGCTCTAAATCATAATACGGACTCACTCGAGCCTTCGGAACGTCCAAAACAACGCTAAATCTAAGAATCATACCCCAAAACCTGCTAAATCCAACTTAAGAACTTTAAGTTCTTGAATTCGCTTTCAACATGGCGAAACATACCTATACTACTCAGAATGACAGCAAATTTTGCGAGTAAGTCACAAATGACATGACAGAACTATTCCCGATCTCGAAATTTCGTTCGGACCTCGATAACACAAAAACACGTTCTAAACCTTAATTTTTGAACTTAAGGAAATCATACTTCACTATTTGGCATTGAAACGCTCCCAGGTCATCCAAAACCCGTTCGGAACATACGCCCAAGTCCTAAATCATCATACGAACCTACTAAAACTTTCAAATCTCGATTCCGAGGTCATTTATTAAAAATGTTGACCGAAGTAAAGCTTGGTCTTTAAGACCAACCTTAAGGAACTAAGTGCTCCTATACCACCTCAAACTCCTCCAAATCCTGAACTAACCATCCCCGCAAGTTATAAATCAGTCAAAGAAAATACAAAAGTCTCATTTAGGGGCACAGGGTCTAGAACACAAAACGATCGGTCGGGTCGTTACATTCTCCACCTCTTAAACAAATGTTCTTCCTCAAACGGGTCTAGAATCATACCTGGAGTGCTGAATATGTGTGGATATCTGCTCTGCATGTCCTCCTCGAACTCCCAAGTCACCTTCTTGACTGGCTGGCCCCTCTACTGGACCTTTACGGCGGAAACCCTCTTGGACCTCAACTGGTGATCCTGCCTATCAATGATAGCAACTGGCTCCTCCTCGTACCCCAATCTCTCGTCTAGCTAATTGGTGTTGAAGTCTATCACGTGAGAGAAGTCGACGTGGTACCTCCGACTCCGGAGCATGGACACATGAAAGACCGGATGAACTCTTGATAAACTGGGAGGTAAAGCGAGCTCATAAGCAACCTCCCCAACGCGCCTCAGCACCTCAAATGGACCTATAAACCTTGGGCTCAGTTTTACCTTGTTTCCAAATCTCATAATACCCTTCATCGGCGAGACTTTCAACAGAACCTTCTTGCCGACCATAAATGATACGTCACGCACCTTTTGATTTGCATAACTCTTCTGTCTGGATTGTGCTGTGTGAAGCTTCTCCTGAATCAACTTTACTTTCTCCAAATCATCCTCCACTAAATCGGTGCCATATAACTTAGCCTCACCAGGATCAAACCACCCGATGGGAGAATGATATCGCCGACCATACAAGGCCTCAAATGGAGCCATATCAATGTTGGACTGATAACTGTTGTTATAAGCAAACTCGGCCAACGGCAAAAACTGATCCCATTGCCCTCCAAAGTCAATTACACATGCTCTGAGCATGTCCTCTAGTATCTGAAATGTCCGTTCTGACTGCCCGTCGGTCTGAGGGTGGAATGCTATGTTGAGCTCTACCCGGGTGTCTAACTCACTCTGTACTACTCTCCCGAAGTGCGAGGTGAACTGAGAACCTCGATCTGATATAATGGACACAGGCACACCGTGCAAACGAACTATCTCCCGAATGTAGATATGGGCCAACCTCTCTGAAGTATAACTAGTAGCTACTGGAATGAAATGTGCCGACTTGATCAACCTGTCCACAATAACCCAAACCGCATCAAATTTCCGCAAGGTTCGAGGCAACCCGACTACGAAGCTCATAGTGATGTGCTCCCATTTCCACTCAGGTATAGGAATCTGCTGGAGCAAGCCTCCTAGCCTCTGGTGCTCATACATAACCTGCTGGCAATTTAGACATCTAGCCACATACTCCACTATGTCTTTCTTCATCCTCCTCCACCAGTAGTGTTGTCTCAAGTCACGATACATCTTCGTAGCACCAGGATGAATAGAATACCGGAAACTATGTGCCTCCTCTAGAATCCTCTCCCTCGAACCGTCAACATTAGGAACACATAAGCGACCCTGAAGTCTTAGAACACCATCCTCGCTAATAGAAACCTCCTTGGCACCACCCTGTAACACTGTCTCTCGGAGAACTGCCAAGTGCGGATCATCAAACTGCTGAGCCTTGATTACCCCCAATAATGAAGACTGAGCAACAACACGTGCAAGAACTCGTCTAGGCTCTGAAAGATCCAACCTCACCAGGCTATTAGCCAAGGACTAAATATCCAAAGCTAGTGGTCTCTCCTCCGCTAAAATGAATGTCAAGCTACCTATACTCTTCGCCTTCCTGCTTAAGACATCTAAAGCAACATTCGCTTTTGCCGGATGATAAAGAATAGTGATCTCATAATCCTTCAGCAACTCGAGCCATCTACGCTGCCTCAAATTAAGATCCCTCTGCTTGAACAAGTGCTACAAACTGTGGTGGTCTGTATAAACCTCACAAGGAACTCCATACAAGTAGTGCCTCCAAATCTTAAGATCATGAACAATCGCCGCCAACTCCAAATCATGCACAGGGTCATTCTTCTCATGAACCTTCAACTGACATGAAGCATATGCAATAACTCGCCCTTCCTGCATCAATACACATCTCAAACCAATGTGTAAAGCGTCGCAATAGACTGTGTACATCCCCGAACCGGAAGGCAACACTAGAACTGGTGTTGTGGTCAAGGTTGTCTTGAGCTTTTGGAAGCTCACCTCACACTTGTCGGACCATCGAAATGGGGCACCCTTCTGGGTCAATCTAGTTAGAGGGGCTGCAATGGATGAAAAACCATCCACAAACCGGCGATAATAACATGTCAGTCCCAAGAAGTTCCTAAACTCTGTCATTGAAGTAGGGTGTGGCCAACTCTGAACTGCCTCAATCTTCTTAGAGTCCACCTTGATACCCTCTCCGGACACCACATGTCCCAAGAATGCCATAGAATCTAACCAGAACCCACACTTGGAGAACTTAGCGTACAACTTTTGTTCTCGCAAAGTCTGGAGCACCACTCTCAAATGCTACTCGTGCTCCCCCAAGCTACGTGAGTAGATCAGAATGTCATCAATGAAGACAATAACAAAAGAATCAGTATAAGGCCTGAACACCCTGTTAATCAAATCCATAAATGTTGCTGGGGGATTAGTCAAGCCAAAGGACATCACTAGGATCTCATAATGACCATATCTCGTACGAAAGGCGGTCTTCGGAACATCCGAGTCCCGAATTTTCAGTTGATGGTACCCTGATCTCAAGTCAATCTTAGAAAACACCCGAGCACCCTGCAACTGGTCAAACAAATCATTGATACACGGTAACGGATACTTGTTCTTGATGGTGAATTTGTTCAGCTGGTGGTAGTCAATACACATCTGCATTGTCCCATCCTTCTTCTTCACAAATAACACTGGAGCACCCCAAGGCGATACACTCGGTCTGATAAACCCCTTAGCTAACAATTCTTCAAGTTGTTCTTTCAATTCCTTTAATTACTTCGGAGCTATGCGGTATGAGGGAATACATATAGGCTGGGTGCCTGGAGCTAAGTCAATGCAAAAATCAATGTCACGATCCGGTGGCATGCCCGGAAGGTCTGAAGGAAATACATCAGCAAACTCTCGAACTACTGGAACTGAATCAATCATCGGAGACTCGACGGTGGTGTCCCGCACATAAGCAAGATAAACCAAATAACCCTTCTCGACCATACGTCGAGCCTTCAGGAAAGAAACAACCCGAGTAGTTGCACTGATTGAGGAACCTTTCCACTCCAATCTCGGCAACTCAGGCATGGCTAGAGTAACAGTCTTGGCATGGCAATCTAGAACAGCATAATAAGGGGATAACCAATCCATGCCCAGGATGACCTCAAAATCAGTCATATCAAGCAACAGGAGGTCCGCTCTGGTCTTGAACCTACAGAATGTAACTACACAGGACTGATAAATCCGGTCAACAACCACAGAATCGCCCACATGAGTGGACAC
The DNA here is from genome assembly GCA_005239525.1 of Nicotiana knightiana. Classification (NCBI taxonomy): domain Eukaryota; kingdom Viridiplantae; phylum Streptophyta; class Magnoliopsida; order Solanales; family Solanaceae; genus Nicotiana; species Nicotiana knightiana. Next base: position 26,042 of record ML403918.1, on the reverse strand, counting down.
ATAAACAGGATTACCTAAGGACTCACGAGGAATATCTAGGAAATGAGCAAACAAGTCTGATACATATGAATAAGTGGACCCTGGATCAAATAATATTGAAGCATCCCTACCGCATACCGAAATAATACCTATGATCACGGCATCTAAGGCCACTGCATCTGGTCTGGCTGAGAAAGCGTAGAATCTGGCTAGAGCACCAGATGACTGACCTCCACCTGAATGGACAGGAGCTGGCTGGGCTCCCCCTGCCTGGCCTCCACCTCTAGGACGACCTCTACCAGCCTGTCCTCTACCTTTGGGTGGTCGGACCGCCGGTGCTGAAACCATAGGCTGGTGACTCTTCTACACTGCATTGCCTCGAAGCCTGGGACAATTCCTCTTTATGTGACATGGATCCCCGCACTCATAGCAACCTCTCGGCACCATAGCATGCTGCCTTGAAGAAGAACCCTGAATAGCTGGAGGACCGTATGAACTCTCTAGCATAGCACTAAAATAAGAGCTGGAAGATCCCTGATGACCAGAATACCCACCAGAGGTACCCTGAATAGCTGGTGGGCGATAAGAACTCTCCGACATCGCGCTGAAATAAGGCCTCACCAGAGCACCTCGAGGAGGCGGTGGGGGTGCTGAATATGGGGGCCTACTAGGCTGGCCCCTACCAAACTGACCTCTGCCCCTGGCTCGAGCACCTCTGAAATCCCCAGAAAATAGAGCTCTTTTATCCTGCTATCCCTGCTCTCTACTCCTCAACCAATAGCCCTCAATCCTGCGAGCAATCTCTACCACAAGCTGGTAAGGAGTCCCCATATCCACCTCTCAGGCAATGTTAGACCTAATACCCGAGTGCAAACCAGCTACAAATCTCTGCACTCTCTCTGCGTCAGTAGGAAGTATCATGAGTGCATGACGAGACAACTCAGAAAACCTAGCCTCATAGTTGGTCACTTACATCTAACCCTACTCCAGCTGCTCAAACTGATACCGCAGCTCTTCCCTCTCAGAGGGTGGAATATATCTGTCCAGGAATAGCTGAGTGAACTACTCCTAGGTGATGAGAGGAGAATCCGTTGGTCTTCCAAGAACATAAGACTGCCACCATCTACAGGCCCTGCCCTCTAGCTGGAAAGTAGTGAAGTCAACTCCATGGGACTCCAGTATCCTCATGTTGTGCAGTCTGTCCCTACACCTGTCAATAAAATCCTGAGCATCCTCATGACTCTCGCCTCCGAAGACAAGAGGGTGCAGTCTGGTCCATTTGTCTAATAGCTTCTACGGATCGTCGTCTGCAGCTGGTCATGGATCAGGTGTTGTTGCTGCTACTAGTTGGGTCCTACCCGTGGGCAGCGTACCCAGGGTCTGATAAATCACAAATTCATGTCCTGGGGCCTGGGAAGTAAGGGTATATGCTCCCCCTCCCGCCTGAGTTGTTGTCGGGTCCGCTGGAAATAATCTAGCCTGAGTCATAGTATCCATGAACCGCATCATACGGCCCATAACCTCCTGGAATCCCCGCACCGTCATGAAGTCCAACGGGGCAGGATCTGCTGCGGGCGCCTCGCACTGCTCCTCAGTGATAGGATTCCCTGCTGGATCCGCTGGCGGTGCAACTGGCGCAGCTCTGGGACGCCCTCGTCCCCTACCTCAGGCGGTGCCATCCCCCGACCTCTGCCACGGCCTCTAACGATGGGGGTAGCGGCCCCTCCCGGGTCCGAAACGTCGGTTGTGCGCGTCCTCACCATCTGTGAGAGAGTATAAAAAATGAGATTTAGTATACTTTTAATTGCACGATATAGGATGAATAAAGAGAGATTTCCTAACACCCTACAGCTTCCCAAAGATAAATACAGACGTCTCTGTACCGATCCGCAAGATTCTATTGGGTTTTCCCGTAACTTGTGAGACCTACGTGAACCTAGAACTCTGATACCATGTTGTCACGACCCAAATCCTAATCCAGGTCGCGATGGCGCCCAACATCGTTGTCAGGCAAGGAACACTAATTATCTAGTGAGCCTAGTTCATTTTTACTAAACCTTTCCCACGTTTCAAAAATAATTTTAGCCACTACGCATGGAATGTAACACATAGCAGGGAAATTAAATTACGAAGACCCAAAAGCCAACTTTAATTAATTACATTTCCAAAAGAATAGTCTATCAATGTGTGTGCCAGGAACTAGTGTCACAAGTCTACAGGCATCTAGTAGAGAGGAATTAAAAGAATAAAACTATCCTACTGTCTAAGAAGATGTAGACAGAATAGCAAAAGAGAGACTCCAGAGTGCTGCTGAATGGCATCAAGAGAAGCAGCTCACCATGAAGCCTCAAACCGCGTGAAGTCAAGGACGAGCTTCGGACTAATAACCAGATGCACCTGCCTCAGAACATGTACAATTAAGTACAGAAGCGTAGCATGAGTACATAAACAATATGTACCCAGTCTAATCTCGAAGAAGTAGTGACAAGAGGTTGACTTGACACTTACTAGGACCAAAATAATATGTTTTAAATATAAGGCTATGCAAGAATGGCAAATATGAATAAGTAGTAAGGACAGGAAGATCAAATTCCCCTACAAGTACCTTTACGTGTCAAATTCACTTCCGTACAGATTACTAATTTCACTTTCCAGGATATTTAACAGTTAAATAACCACAGAAATACCAAACAATTAGCAATACATAACATGCCGTGAACGTACGACCGATCCAACGAACTAATAAATGTGCAATGCCGAAGGGTCGAACGGCTCGAACTATATGTATCTATTACCCCGCTCGCAAATCATACATGCACGTTGTCAACATAAATAATAGAGTTACCCCCTCGCAAATCATACATGTGATGCATGTACTCATATATATACACACATTCAAATAGTGAATAAAGGATTTATTAGGGAATATTCTTCCAAGGGAAAAACAGTAATTTAAATAACGAAATGTAACCTTCTTAGGTGTTCATTTAATAAATCGATGATGTTAGGCAATCGAAATTTATCATTATGAATTACAAATATGGCATGTAAAGCATGCTTCTGGATCCTAAACTCCCCCGACATAAACATAATAGTAGCTACGCACGGATTCTCATCACTTCGTGCGTGCATAGCCCCCACAAATAGTAGCATATAATTTATTATTTCACCTACGAGGACAATTCCCTTTTACAAGGTTAGAAAGGAGACTTACCTCGTTTCAAGCCTACTTTCCGGGTCAAGAATGCACCTGAATCTCTGAATCCGTCGCCCAAGAACTCGAAACTACCCAACATTATACAAATAAATCAATCTACGTTCAAAAGTCCAAAATTCTCCTATTTAAATGGTTACCTCAACCTAGTTTGCAAAATCCTAAAATGTACCCCCGGGCCCATATGTTCGGATTCCGGAAATTTTCAAGAGAAATGGTTACCCATATCCTAAGATCAATATTATATGGTTTTTTCATGATTCAATAACAAAATTTCTTGATTAAATCTTGCTGAAACATACCTATACTACACGGAATGACACCAAATTTTGTGAGTAAGTCATAAATGACATGACGGAACTATTCCCGATCTTAGAATTCCGTTCGGACCTCGATAACACAAAAACATGTTCCAAACCTCAATTTTTGAACTTAAGGAAATCATACTTCACTATTTGGCGCCGAAACACTCCCGGGTCATCCAAAACCCGTTCCGAACATACGCCCAAGTCCGAAATCATCATACGAACCTACTGGAACTTTCAAATATAGATTCCGAGGTCGTTTATGTAACGACCCGATCGGTTATTTTGAGAGTTAGAGCCACGATCCCCTAATAACTACCTTACTCATGTTCATTTCTGCTTACTGGACTTGTTGGAGTGATTAGTTGTGAATTTCGGAGAGTTTTGGGATACGTAGTCCCTAAATATGAGGTTAAGTATTAGAAATCGGGTCATAGTTGGAGCTGTGTGAAGATGGGTCCGGAATGGGATTCTGTCGACTCCGTTAGCTCCGTTGGGTGATTTCGGAGTTAGGAGCGCATCCAGAATGTGTTTTCGAGATCTGCAGTAGATTTAGGCTTGAATTGGCGAAAGCTAGAATTTCGGCGATTTTGGCCAATAGGTGAAATTTTGGTATCGGACTCGGAATGGAATTCCGAGAGTGGTTGTAGGTCTATAGTGTCATTTATGACCTGTGTGTAAAATTTGAGGTCATTCGGACTAGTTTTGACATTTTTCGGCATCGGTTGTAGAGTTTGGAAATTTCCTAAGTTCTTAGGCTTGAATCCATGCATAATTCTTGATTTTGATGTTATGGGACGTGGTTTGAAGGCTCGACTAAGTTCGAATGAGGTATTAGGGCTGGTTGGTAGGTTTGGTTGAGGTCCCAAGGGCCTCGGGTGTATTTCGGATGCTCAACAGGTCATTTTCTAGCCTTGTATGATTGTTTATTTTCTGGTGTAAGTGCAGTATACTTTTCTTCATCGCGATCGCGTGAGGGAGTCCGCGATCGTGTAGAGTAATTTGAGGCTAGGCAGGATTTTTGCATCGCGATCGCATAGAGTAGGCAGCTTAGCCACTGCGTTCGCATGAGCTATGTCGCGTTCTCTTAGAAGTAATAAGGCGACATGGATTTTTAAGTGTTCTTCTACGCTGTCGCGTGAAGCTAACCGCGATCACGTAGGTCTGAGGTAGTTGACCATCGCGTTCGCGAACGAATCCTCGCGTTCGCGAATGAATCCTCGCGTTCGCGTAGAGTTATCTGAGGCGTGTGGGAATTTTTCTTCACGATCGTGACTGGTTGTCCGCGATCGCAGTGAAGAAATGCTCTAAGCAGATTTTAAATTCCAAAATTGAGGGTTTAAGCCATATTTCATACTTTTGAAATTGGGAGCTCGGGGATTGGCAATTTTTAGAGAGATTTTCACCTGGACAATTTGGGTAAGTAATTCCTACTCGGTTTAGATTAATTTCCATGAATCTACACTTAAATCCATCCTTTAATTTCGAATTTATGGTGGAAAATTGGAGAAAATTTGGATAAAGTTCTTAGGCCAAGTTTTTGACTTTTGATCGAGATTTTGGTATCTGATTCGAGTAATTCTTGTATGGTTAGAATCGTGAGTGAATGGGTGTCCAGAATTTGTAATTTTTACCTGATTTCGAGACGTGGACCTGAGGAACTTTTTGACGACTTTTCTAAATTTGCGTATTAGCTTCGATTTTATTAGTTAGATTAATTCCTTAAAGTTATATTTACATTATGCAATTGAATTTACTAGATTTGGTCCATTCGGAGTCGGGTACTCGTGGCAAGAACGTGATTTCGGGTTGAGTTGAGCAGTCGAGGTAAGTGGCTTGCCTAACTTTGTGTTAGGACTTTCCCTTAGGTTGTTTTGACATTATTTGTTGTATGGGTGTCGTGTACGTGAGGTAACGAGTACATACATGGGTCATTGTTGCTAAAAGTCCATTTCCTTTCCATGATATAAATCATTTTACTCTTATTACACTGTTGAATGTGCTAATTGTGTAGTTTAGATTAGGAAGGAGCATGTCTATCTGTTTTATCTGTGCACCATGTTTAGTTAATTTTATCTTTTTTCCTGCATGTAATTTTCCTGAATTGTTTAAATAAAGCCTTATTTGACATTCATTTGCACTGTATATTTAAATTGGGGACTACGGACGTATTCTGGGAGATCCCCTTGTACTGCATATTTAAATTGGGGACTACAGACATATTTTGGGAGATCCTCCCTGTACTGCATATTTAAATTGGGGACTACAGACGTATTCTGGGAGATCCTCCCTGTACTGCATCTTTTTTATTTGGAACTACGGGACGGTATCCCGGGAGATTCCACTATGTGATTCGTTGTGCTTAGCCGAGGGCTCCATGTTACTGTTTTATTTCATATTCTTCATTTTTACTGCTTACCTTAGAATTTATTTCTTTTCTGTACTATTTAAACTATTTTTATTTATAAATCCAGTAGATCCTCAACCTGACCTCGTCACTACTTGACTAGGGTTAGGCTTGGCACTTACTGGGTACCAAATGTGGTGTACTCATTCCCTTTCCTGCACGTGTTTTTTGTGGGCAGATCCAGGTTCCAGTACTCAGTCTCGTGGCTAGTGGTCGCCGTAGCTGCTTTGAGGAGACCGCAAGGTAATTCTGCCGCGTCAGCAGAATCCTCCGAGTCACCTTCCATTCCAGTTAGATAGAGACTTTTATGTATTTTCTTTTCGTTGTATAAAGCTATTATGGTATAGAGCTTGTGGCTTAAAAGTGACATTCCGGGTTTTGGGGAATTTTGCATGTACATGCCGAGTGGCGATGTTTTGCTTAGTAGATTTACTTTACTCTGTCTTTAATTTATTGTTTTTATTTAATATCTTCCGCAAATTTTGGCTTACCTAGTCATAGAGACTAGGTGTCGTCACGATACTTTTCGGAGGATAAATCGGGTCATGACAGTTTACTAAAATGTTGACCGAAGTCAAACTCGCTTTTAAGCCCGACCTTAAGGAACTAAGTGTTCCTATGCCACCCCAAACTCCTCCAAATCTCGAACTAACCATCCCCGCAAGTTATAAATTAGTAAAAGTAAATACGGGAAGTCTCATTTAGGGGCACGGGGTTCTAGAACACAAAACGATCGATCGGGTCGTTACAACTAGAAATTTGGACAAGTCAGGAGAATTTTTTGTATTAACCCGGTACATTTATACTTAGTTGAGAAACTTCAACCTAATAGTACTAATAGTAAGAATCTGTTAAGATCGAAATAACATGGTGCAGGCGGAAGCTAACAATGCAAACTTTGATGGATGATAAATTAGACAGCAAAGAGATTATACTAAAAGGCATAAACTTTAATATGGGTTGGTCAATTGACCAACATATGATAAAACTAATATAAAGAAAAAAAACTATCGAGAGAAAAATCTTCCACTAAATAAAATAATGACTATATTGTGGACATTTGTTGTGTTATTGTGAGAAGCAGAGATCCTTAATTTAAATAAAAGGATAAGGTACATTGAAGAGATTTATTCCTTTTAGGAGTCTTTTTCCCTTAATTCAAGAAACAGAGTTATAGTATATTAAAAATCAGGACAAAATCGTAACAATTTTCCATTGGCCTGAATTTTCGTGACAAAACTTGATCCTCTTTCTTCATATAATCTTCATCACTACTGCTTGGCATGATTAAAAATAGGGCATATGTTGAATAATCTTGGTATTGGTTGAAAGAAGCCCAAAAATGGGTTAAAAGAAGCCCACACAATAAGAATAAGTATGGGTCAGAACTGACATTGGTTGAAAGTAGCCCATGCGTTAATAATAGGTGTGAATCAAAATGGCCTATTGGAGTCCATGCGTTAAATGTAGGCATGACTTAAAACTGACACTGGTTAAAAATGACCCAAACATGGGTTAAAAAGATTTTTTATTTATATAAAGATTCAACAATAGGGATTTTGAATATTCGTGATTGATTTATCACTACATATAGTACTCCGTACTTTTATATTTTGGATAGATATCTTTATTATCGTCAAATTGGTTGTTTCTTGATCTAAAGTTTTCTTGAACCTGTATTCAAGTTTGTTCAACCATCAGCTCTGATACCACTTATTAGGATCGAAATAACATGGTTCATGCGGAAGCTAACAACACAAAGTTTGGTGGATGATGAATCATACAACAAAGAGATTATACTAAAATGCATAAAACTTTAATATGATTCGGTCAATTGACCTACACATAATAAAACTAATATAAAAGAAAAAAACTATTAAGAAAACAGTCTCCACCTAAACAAAACTCTTTAATGACTACATTATGGATATTTGATGTGTTATTGTGAGAAGTAGAGATCCTTAATTTATAGATGTGCAAAACTTGTCTTCCAAGAAAATGATAAGGCATATTAAGGAGGTTTATTCCTTTCCTTCAAGAAAGAGAGTCCTAATAGATTAGAAATTCAGGACAAAATCCTAATGAATTGTAGTGTCTGGTTAATTTAGTAAAGGTGCCTAGTGACTATTATTTAATAAATCTAATAATTATTGTGAGTAAATGAGAAACAATAAAAACTAAAGACTACTATAATAATTTGTTATTGGAAAGGCTAAATAGAACATTTATTTAGAGATGAAATATATATGAATTGCTCAATCAATAAAGAGAGCTGCAAAATAATGCTTGTGATATGAAAATTCAATTTTTGGCTAGGGCAAATAAAACTATCATCTATTAGAAAGCAAAATACCGAATAAATAGTCCATGTCGATTTTAAGATAATAAAAAATATGTGATGTCAAAGGGCAAATGATAATCAGGCTGAAAACATAAAAGGAAAGCTCGATTTAATTGATAAAGAAAAAAAGAAAATTACATTATCTTACAATATGATTAGTGGATGTTTGGACATAAGAATTGTGAAATTCCGGGAAAAAAGTGAAACAAAATTCAAGTGAAAATAGTATATATAAATTAGAGTTGTGTTTACACATGAATACAATTGGGAGTTATTTGAGTTAAAGTAAAAATTTTGAAAAATAGCTTTTTGGAGTTTTTCAAATTTTTGAATCGATTTTGTAGATGCCTCGAATCTTTTTTGAATTTTTGAAGTTGTCGACTGCTAGAATTGGTTTTTTGGGTAGCAAAAGATAGTTTTTTAAAAACTGGTTAGAAGGTTGACAGTATATTGTCCTCCCATTGGGAGCATACCTATTTATACTAGTACTAGCACTATTTCAGCCAAAATACGTCTTAGCAGAGTTTCCAAGCATAACCAAATTATTTGAAACAACAACATTGGTGGTATTAATCCTAGTAGTAGTAATGCTCTCCTTGTCGGCTTGGATTGCATCCATTAGGAATTTTGGTACGGATGGATATATTTGAGTATAGTAGACATTGACTTGCTTGACTCCTTGTTGTGCTAGTTCATATGCTACTTTGTTTCCTTCTCGAAAGTTATGTTGGATTGGAGGATTTTCCAACCTCCTCATCCAGTACCTGCAATCAGAGATGAGTGCATTATAGGGTGGATAGTTGGAAGTTTCAAGTAGGGTTGGTACGGACGTTAAATCCGTTTTAATTTGAAGGTTGGTCAAGTTATGGTCATTTACTAGTTGCAATCCATAGCAAAGCTCCATGGAAAGTGGGGATGGACACCATAGATGGTTTTACTAAATCCTAGTATCTAATCCCCTGTTATATTTTTAAATACTCCCCCTATTCCCCCTTGATTAAATTTACCTGCAAAAGCTCCGTCAATATTAAGCTTTATTTGGTTCATCGTAGGGTCCCACTTAGGAAGAACTGTTAGGGGTCTGTCTAGGTTACCACAAGTGATGTTACTACAATGGAGGTACTCAAGGTTTCTAGAGATTATAACGTTTCGATTAATACGTTGGCAAACTTTTATGGAAAGTGTTCCTATTGCTATTTAACCATAAGTGTCACATTGCAAAGGAGAAGAGATAGTCCCATGTTAAAGAGTGATAATTAATTTGTGGGTCACTTTTATAGAGAGTTTCAAGCCAATGGGTGTTATGAATGTCTTTTGATTGAGTGATAATGCCCAGATCTTGCCATAGGGAAGTGGCCAAGGGGCAGAAGAGAAAGATACGTTGGGGTGATTCTTCTTCTGAGCTACAAATGGAGAAGTACATTGATATATTGATACCAATATGACATAAATAGCTTTTGGTGGGTAAACGATCATAATAGCATTTCCATAAGAAGTTGTGATGACCCAAAGGGTCAACTTCTGAATAAAGACTCCACTATATGCTCATTAGCCTTAAAAAGATAAATTTTATTTACCTCGATTTATGTGCGCAGTCCGGACGTGAAACCGGAAAGCTTTTATGTGAAAATATGAAAAATAATAAATTTTGGAATTTAAAATTTGGCTTTAGCTGACATTGGTCAATATTTCGAGTAAACGGACCCGGACCCGTGTTCCGACGATCCCAGGAGGTCCGCAGTAAAATATGGGACTTGGGCGTATGCCCGGAATTGAATTTCAAGATCCATAGCTTTAGAAATCAATTTTTGAATAAAAATTATTTTGCTGGATTTGAATGAACTAATGTTTGAAATCGTTGGTACCGGGCCCGTATTTTGATTCCGGAGCTCGGCACAGGTTTGTTATAATGTGAAAGTATCATTTGTGAAATTTGGTGAGAATCAGAGATGATTTGACATGATTCAGACGTCCGGTTAAGAAAATAGTGAATTTGAAGTGCTCTTGAGAAAATAGTGAGTTTTGATGTTAAATTCGTAGTTCCTGGGTTATTTTTGTGATATGATCGCACGAGAAAGTCTGTTAATATTTTTAGACTTGCGTGCACGTCTGGTTTGGAGCCCCCAGGGCTCGGGTGAGTTTCGAGTAGGCCACGGAGTGTTTTGATACTTAGAAAAAATAGCTGGAATTGAAAAGTTGCAAAATCGCAGGTATCTGAACTTGGAAGTGCGGCCGCGTTGGGAATTCCGCGACAACAAACCAGGTTCCACCGCAGCGCATGGATTTCTGCTGATAGCGGTTGTTGAGGCCACACTTCCGCCGCCATCCCACTATTCCGCTGACAGCGGTGGGTAAGACCTGGACTTCCGCGGCAGCGAAATTATTCCGCTGACAGCGGTGATAGGACCTGAGGCATACGTATAAATACAAAACCTTTTATTATTTTACCACTTTTTAAAAATAACAAAACCCTAGAACGAAAGAGGCAATTTTTTCAAAATGTTTTTCTTCCCTAAATCATAGGTAAGTGATTTCTAACTCATCTTTTTCAATCCTTAACTACTTTTTACAAGATTTCATCATATAATCTAGAAAATTTCATGGTAAAATTTGGGATTTTGGGTAGAACTTAGGAATTTCGAAATTTGGGAATTTAGACCTCAAATTGAGGTCAGATTCCAAAACCAATTGTATATCTGGGCTCGGGGGAGAATGGGTAAACAGAATTTGGTCCGAACCTCGAGTTCTGACCAAGCGGGCCCGGGGTCAATTTTTGTGTTTTGATAGGGAAACATAGGAAAACCATAATTTTTGCATTAAAGTTAGTCCCTTTAGCATAAATTAATGATGTTAAACCAATTATGATTAGATACGAGTGAGTTGAAGGCAAATTCTAAGGGAAAAGTTGTGATTGAGTAGTGAGTGGCCTGCAGCATTGAGGTAAGTGTTTGGTTTAACCTTGACTTGAGGTAGGAACTCCCAACTTAAATTCTATGTGAAGTTGCATGTGTGTGGTGTATAGGTGAGGTGACGAGTATCTATGCACCACCAAATTATCTGTTAAACATGATCCTTTCCCCGTTTCCAATTCATTATCATCCTGTCTTGATTGTTTTCATGATTTTGATACCTCCGTGTCTACTTGTTTTCGCAACTTGTTGTTAAGTATTATTTCAAGTATTTTGAAAGTGTTAGTTGTTCCCTTGACTTCATTGTGATACATAAAAGATTGAGCTGGTTGATAGTATTTTACGATATATTCCGGTTGGTTTCATTGTGAAATGATAATTGATGAAGTTTATGAATAGTACAACTTTCTGTTTACAATTGTTGAGACATAAATATTGTGAAAGGCTTTGACCTAAATTGTGAAATTTTTTTATAAATAAAGAGATGAGATTTTCTAGTGGGAGTGGATTGCACGCCACAACAAGGAGTAATAAGGGTGGACAAGTGGGATCGGGTTGCACGCCGCAATAGGAGAAATAAGGGTGATATTTATAAAGGGAGGAGCAATAAGGGTGGATAGGTGGAAGGGGGTTGCGCGCTGTAACAAGGAGCAATAAGGGAGGATATTCATGTTTTACTAATTATATGATCAAGATCGGAAAACTCTCTGTTTTATTTTGTTGATCCCATACTTTGCTTTTACCGTTATTTAATTTGGAAATTTGGAAACTTATGTGAGAATTGATTATAGCTGAGATCTGGAAAAGGTGGCTGAGTTATTTTATTAATTGCTACATGTTATTGTTTGTTTAGTTTATAATTTCTTTCTTGATTTATTATACATTGTTCACGGGTAATATTATAAATGCCCCTCCGTAGCCTCGTCACTACTTCGTCGAGGCTAGGCTCGGCACTTACCAGTACATGGAGTCGGTTGTACTGATACTGCACTCGACACTTCTTGTGCAGATCCAGATACCGGCCAGAGTTAAGTTGAAGTACTAGTTGATACTATTCGCACGGAGACACAAGGTAGATCTGCTAGCGTTCGCAGGTTCCTGGAGTCTTCTCCTTATTAGTCATTTACTGTTTCATTTCATTCAAAACAGGCATATATATTTTTTCAGCCAAATACTTGTAGTATTCTTTAGTAGTTCGTGAATTGTGATTTCAGACCCTGGATAGTTATATATATTAGCATTAGTTCGTGGTTCGTTCATTATTCCAATTATTATCATGATGTCGTTTATTGGATAGCATTAAATTTCATATTTATCTTTAACTATCTAAATATGCATAAATAAATTTTAAAGGGAAAACGGCTAGTTAAACTCTAACATTGGCTTTCATAGCAAGTATGTGTTATGCGACATCACGATCCCGAGAGTTAGGAATTTGGGTCGTGATAGAAGTACTTGATGTTATTCCAAGTTTTTAATTTCCAAAGCTATTTGAAGTCTTTACTTTGGTTTAGTACTATAGTAGGAGTTATGAGTGGATACACAGATTTGGTTGTGAATATACCATCTGTGGTAGGGGCCCACATTGGTATATCAAGGTTGTTATAACCATTGATTGTTTGTAAGGAAAGTATCTCGTTTGAAATACGGGGTGGAAGTTCAAAAGAGAGGTTTGACAAGTCTCATGTGTTATTAATATTAATATTCCAAATTTTTAGTTTTAAATCATTATTTGAGAGGGGGCCTTAAATCATGCTACGTAAGTTTTTAGTGCAAGGTAACCAATTTGCATGCCAGGAGTCAATTTTCTTGCCATCCCCAATATTCCAATGTCACAACCCAAATTCCCAACCCTCGGGGTCGTGATGGCACCTAACACCACACTGGCAAGCCAATGTTAGAGGAATTCAACATTTAAAACAATTAAAATATAATACTAAGTCTACATCTTTCCAATAAATGAATCCAGAATAATATGGAAAATAATAAAATGAAACTCGAAGCTAATACTAATATCTAGCTACCCATGGTTTGGAGTCACAATTCACGAACTACTAAAGAATACTACAAGTAATTGGCTCAAGAAATAATGTATAACTGTTTTAAATAAAATAAAACAGTAATCTAAATAATGTAGAGAAATCTCCAGGAATATGTGGACTCCAGCAGATCTACCTCACGCCTCCGTGCGAATAGTACCGACTCTAGCTCGACCTCAGCTCGGACCTAAACCTGGATTTGCACAAGAAGTGCAGAGTGCAGTATCAGTACAACCGACCCCATGTACTGGTAAGTGTCGAGCCTAACCTCCGCGAAGTAGTGACGAGGCTAGGACAAGACACCACATAAAAATCTGGACAGAGTAATCATGCTAACAGAAATAACAGCAAATAAAGAATTTAAAACAACAAATAATGGGAAGGGAGCATGTGATGGGGAATCTTTTTTTTAACATAAGGAGTGAGGAAAAAAATAAGACAGAATTAGACAGTGATCAACAATAACTTTAGCAATTAAAAATAGAAAGGAAACTTGCACGGCATCACCCTTCGTGCTTTTACTCTCATCCTCACCAAATAATAAATAGAATACACGACATCACCTTTCGTGTTTTTACTCTCATCCTCACCAGATTATATATAAGAATGTACCGCATCACCCTTCGTGCTTTCCTCTCTTCCTCACAATATAAATAAATCATGCACGGAACCACCCTTCGTGCTTTACACTCTTCCTCACAATATAAATGAATCATGCACGACATCATCCTTCGTGTTTTACACTCTTCCTCACCAATCACATAATCATCAATAACATATAAAGAGGAGTTTCCCAAGAAAATCAGTATTTCATCATAGTTTCTATCACCATTTAATATTTCAATCTCAACTCAATGTTCACATTATTATCCATCTCGGTGGAACCGGATACTAACCTTCCAATATTTCAATAACAACAATAATCATAGATGATAGGCTTTGAAACAACCAAAAATAACAAGAATTAACTTTCACTCACATGTTATGACCTGACCACAATGTATAGGTACACGTCACCTCACCTATACATTGGACTTATCAATAAAACAAGTATCAAGTAGTCACATAATACCTATTCCCTCAACCTAAGGATAGACACAACACTTATCTCGATTTCGCAGGCCACTCACTGCACAAGCACATGTTTTCCTTTAGAATTGGCCTTCAACTTACACGTATCTAATCATAATTGATTTAATATCATTAAATATTGCTAAAGGAACTAACTTTAATGCAAGATTATTATAATCCTATCAAAATACAAAAAATGACCTCGGGCCCGCTTGGTCTAAACTCGGAGTTTGGACCAAAACATGTTTACCCATTCTCCCCTGAGCCCGGATATATAATTGGTTTTGGAATCTGTCCTCAATTCGAGGTCTAAATTTCTAAATTTTGAAATTTCTAAGTTCTACCGAAAAATCCCAAATTTTACCATGAAAATTCTAGATTCTAGGTTGAAATCTGGTAAAAAGTTGTAAAAGGATTGAAAGAAAGTAGTTAGAAATCACTTACCTATGATTTGGAGAAGTCTTGGTCTTTAAAAAATCGCCTATGGAGGTTTAGGGTTTGAGAGAATTGAAAAATGGGTGAAAATCTCGTCTAAAATCAAACTTAACAGGCTGTGGATGTCGCAATTGCGACTGGAGCTTCACATTTGTGAAGCTCGCAAATGCGAGATGAGTATCGCAATTGTGAACCCTTCGCATTAATATAGCCTTCGCATTTGCAACACCTGAAGACATCGCAATTCCGAGTGGAGGTCCGCATTTGCGAACCTAGGCTTCCCCATTAACATTTCGCAAATGCGAAGATAGTCTCTCATTTGCGAGAGTTATGCTGGCCAGGCCCCTTCGCATTTGCGATAAAGTGTCGCATTTCCCAGGCCTGCAAAGCTTCGCATTTGCGAAGCCTGATCTCGCATTTGCATGATCAGAGCCCTATACCATACATCAGACACCAGCTGTGATTTTCTCCAAGTCTAAACACTCTGTGGCCTATCCGAAACTCAACCGAGTCCTCAGAGCTCTAAACCAAACATGCATACAAGTCTAAAAATATCATACGAACTTGCTCGTGCGATAAAATCACAAAAATAACATCTAAAACTACGCATTTAACCTCAAAACTCATGATTTTCTCAAGAACACTTCAAATTCACTATTTCTCAAAAGGACGTTCGAATCACGTCAAATGAACTCTGATTTCCACCAAATTTCACAGATTGTACTTAAACATTATAACAAACATGTACTGGGTTCCGGAACCAAAATATGGGCCCGGTACTAATGAGTTCAAACATCAACTCATTTCTTTAGTTCATTAAAAATCCAGCACAATAATTTTCTTCAAAAATTAATTTTTAAAGCTAGGGACCTCGAAATTCAATTCCGGGCATACGCCCAAGTCCCATATTTTATTGCGGACTCCCGGGACCATCGAAACATGGGTCCAGGTCCGTTTACTCAAAATGTTGACCAAAGTCAACTAAAATCAAATTTTTAACTCTAAAAATCATTATTTATTATATTTTTACATAAAAGCTTTCCGGATTCACGCCGAGACTGCGCACGCATATTGAGGTAATTAAAATTAATCTTTTTAAGGTTAATGAACTCGGAATAAAGTCTTAAACTGTAAGATGACCTATTGGGTCATCTTCCAAACAATGACTTGTTTGCAAATTTTCCAACCCATGAAAATATTACTCCATAATTGCAGTGTTTTTATCTTTGGATTTTCTTATTCCAAGTCCCCCAGCATATTTTGGCATTGAGACAGTGTCCCAATTTATGTAGTGGATTTTCCTGGAATTTTGGTTACTTTCCCATAAGAAATCTCAATGTATTTTGTCAATTTGTTTGTGGATTGCTTTAGGCAGAATAGTGTATTACATTACATGGTTTGGGATGGCACTGAGGGTTGTTTGGACTAGGGTTGCTCTTCCCGCAAGTGAGAGAAATTGAGTTTTCCAGTTGGAAAATCTTTTATTTAGAATGTCGAGGATGAATTCAAAGTCAATTGGTCTAGGCTTATTATTGAATATTGGGAAGCCTGGGTATTTCCCAAAGTTATCACTGACTTTGATATTAAGAATGTTTGAAATGGAATTTTTGAGGATAGTAGAGCAATTCTTTGAGAAGATGAGATTTGATTTTGTAAGGTTTATTTTTCCATGATAGGGAGCTGAAGTATTCTAGAAAGCTCTTGATTGTGTTTGCGGATTGCTCATTGGAATTAGCCATTAGGGTTAGATCATCTGCAAAAAACAAATGGGGAGGAGGGGGGTCCTGTTGGACTTAATTTAACGGGGTCCCAAAGTATTAAATCAACTTGGTGATTTATAAGGATAGAGAGAAGTTCGATACAAAGAATAAAAATATATGGGGACATAGGATCACCTTGTCTTATCCCTCTTGATGGCTTTGAGGAAATCTGTTTGAGAGCCATTTACAAGAACGACAATACGGGGGGTGGTAATACAGGCCATAATAAGATTAGTGATTGAGGAGGTTGGGGGATTTGAAATAGTTTAGGGATCTACATATGAATGACCATTCAAATCGATCAAAAGCTTTCTTTAAATCAATTTTTAAGAGAAGTTTCCCCTTAAAGCCTTTTAATTTATTATAGTGATGAATAATTTCCTCAATGATGATAGCATTATCTGACGCTTGTCGTCCTTTTAGGGAACTGGATTGAAATGGGCCAATTAGATCATCAAGGAACGGTTTGATACGGTTACAATGATTTTCGTAATAACATTGTAAATTGTATTGTAAAGTCCAACGGGACAATAATTTTTTAGATTGTTTGTGTTTGAAAATTTTGGAATTAGACAAAGATAGGTCGTATTGAGATTCTCCGGGATGGTCAGGGTATCAAATATGGAGTGGCAATAATCAAAAATAGCTTTTTTTAGCTACGCGCCAATATTTCTGATAAAAGAAGTGTGTAGGCCATCGGGGCCTGGTGCTTTGAATGGTTTGAAGGAGAATATAACCTTAGTGATTTTGTAATTTTGTAAAGGTTTTTCCAGAGATACTAAGTCTATTTATGATGGGGAGTTTGGGGAGAATTTCATGTCACCCCAATTAGTCAGTTCATAGCTTGTTTGGTAAATATTCTAGAAATAAGTAAAGGTATGGTCAAGGATTTTCTCATGGGTATTAATCCAGTTATTATGGTCATATTTGAAGAAAGAGATACGATTTTTACGCCTTCTATTTATAACACTTATATGAAAGAACTCAGTGATCGCGTCTCCCTCACTAAGCCAATTGATACGTGACCTAAGTTTTCAATAGTCATCCTCAATTTTTAGAAGATTGTTATAGTCATTGGTTAGGGAATGCTCAAGTTCCTTCAAGAAAGTACTAGTAGGATAGTGAGGAGATTTTTGAATGCCACTAATTCTTGCGAGGATTTGTTTTTGCTTTTGTACAACATTACCAAAAGTGGTGGTAACCCATTTTTTAACATTATCAGTAAAAAGACTAGTGGCATTTAGTAGGGTTTGACCATTCCAGCTATCAAGAATTATGGAGTTGATTTCTGGATGGTGGCACCAATATGTTTCAAGCCGAAAAATGCGTTGAGTGGGGTTTCTATTGTGTTAGAAAAGGGAAATCAGAAGTGGGTTATGATCAGCGTATGTTTTTGGTAAGTGGGTAACGCTTTCATTAGGGTAATACTCTAACCAATTTTCGTTAACAAAGCACCTATCAAGTCGTTCAAGAATTAGGTCAGAACGGTTATATCTATGATTTTAAAGCCAAGGTCTATAAGGTCACAGTGGTTAACACAAGCTTGAAAACGAGAGGCTCTACTTTTATTGATTGGTCTCCCTCCCCACTTATCTTCTTGGCTAATTACCTCAATAAAGTCTCCTCAAAAAAATCATATTCCTTTGTAGTCATTGGCTATATTCTCTAGGTTTTGCCATAATTGTTTCCTATTGTTAGCGTCAGTACTGGCATAGACAGTGCTAAATAACCAAGGTTGGTGGTTTCGGAGTACCTCGATCATTGCATGGAACTCCTGACCATCTAGTCGAATATGGTTGAGGTGGACATTGTTGACGTGCCAAAGGATGGCAAGTCCTCCAGATTGACCTTGTGTTGGAACTTTGACCATGTTTGAAAAATGAAATTCATCCCTAATGTTATATGATTGGTCATCCTTGTTTCAAGTAGGGATACCATGCATGAATTACGAGTATTGAGTAGGTCTCTAAAGTTTCGCCTAAATTCATCATTATTTCCACCCGTGATATTCCAAAAGATAAAACTAGTGGCTCTATTCATTGATGGTTGGTGTTGAGAGGGATTGACACTGATTTGTCTCATCGGCGGGGAGGGGGGTTAGGAATTCCCCTTATCGATAGGCTCAGGACTACAACAAAGTTTCCTACTGCCTTGTTTATTTGAGGTCTGATGTCAAGGGAGCACTTGTATAGTTCCATTGGACCCTTGCAAACATATTTCTTGTCCTCCAACGCTTGGACTAACATAATTATGACTTCGCGTAGGTTTGAAATTACTGTAAAAAATATTATGGTTAGTGGTGGGATGTTCAAACCTTGTTCCATTATCTCTTGTTCTCCTAGTTCTGGTGCATTCTGATGGGGTATAGGGGCTTTTGATAAATGTCCGTCAGGGATGGAAAATGTTGAAAAATGGGCTGCCATGCATGAATTAGTGCTAGGTTGTTCGTTTCATGTGGAACAAAGAAAGGAAGTTGATATAGGAGGTGCATGTTCTGTAAAGGATTGAAGTGGTGTGGCAAGTTCCAATGAGCTTGCATGTTGTGGAGGAGGGCTGGTGCTATGGGGTATAGAACATTTTTTAGCCAAAGGTGATTGATGTAGTTTGACATTGCTAGCCTCATGCCTTCTAAGATCAATTGTGCTAGTATTTGTGGATTTTGGAGTACAAACAGAACTTCCTGGTTCTGGATATTCAGGGTGAAGAAGGCTGCTTGGACTTGTAGGCCTTGTTCGAGCCACGTCGCTGGTTGGTGTTCCTATGGTAGGGCATAGGTTACATATATCGGAAGATTATTTGGTATTTGGTTCTCCATTATGGAGATTAGTGATTGGCAATGGGGTTGAGAGAGTGGTGTTTGTGGTATTCTCTAGTTCATTCGTGTTGGAAGCATGGTGCTTAGGAGAAGATATAGTAGATAGGGAAGATTGGGGTTTGTGTTCTAATGATTGAGGATCACTTAATAAAGATTTCATTTGCATGTCTTGATTTTACATACTGAGAGTGGATTACCCGTTATTGGTGGGCTGTTTTGCACGGCTACTTAGCAGGTATTAGTTGTCAAGTAATCTCGGGAGGTATTAGTTGATTTTAGGGGTTATTAGTGGTAGTAGGTTGTGAGTGACTTTTGGGGGTTTATGAGATGGGGCGGCTGTTTTAGTAGGGTTAGGATTTTTGCATGGATTATTTTTGCTACGTGACGCTGTAAGGGAAATGGAACTAGAAGGGCTTCTTGGAATTAACGATTGGTCTAATTTTGTGTTATGGGTAGAATCATTGGCATCCAAATCCTTATCAATAAAGATATCTGACTGGATTAAATCATTGTTATCTAAAGCGGGGAGGGCAGAAAACTTGTTAGTAATGTAGATGGTTTTGCTTTGGTTTGGAGTATTCTCCGTGGTAGTAGTAGTATTATTAGCAGTTTTATAAGAAGAGGAAGTATTTGCCGAAGGACCCATTTTATCAATTTGTTTAGATTTAAAAACAAACTTTTGAGTGTTTAGAAACTTATACCGCATCAAATATTTTGACATGAATACCCGGGCTTGTCTTTTGTTATGTATCTTGGGATGAAGGGGTGTTTTTGTTGTTTTACTTATTACTAGAATTGGTTGATTTGCGCTTGTTTGAGCTAAAATTAAAGTTACGCACTGACTAGAGAATATTAAAGGTGTAATTTTCAAAGCCTTTGCTGTTTGAAT
Source organism: Nicotiana knightiana (assembly GCA_005239525.1). Lineage (NCBI taxonomy): Eukaryota > Viridiplantae > Streptophyta > Magnoliopsida > Solanales > Solanaceae > Nicotiana > Nicotiana knightiana. The sequence continues at coordinate 5,878 of ML403918.1, read as the reverse complement.
TATTGAGTTTAGAAATCTATGAAAAAAAATTAAAAGTGTTGCATAAAGCTTCCCCAAAATTGGTAGCTATTTCCTAAAAGACTTAAAAGAAACATCAAAGGAGTAAATCTTTCATCTAAAATAGCTATCTCCTAAAGGGGAAAGGATTAGCTCCAGTGAAATTAACTCCATTAATCTTCGATGGAGCAGTGGATGTAAGCCATGTGTGCAATTGAAGTAGCAACGGTCTGGATCATTTTGTGCTCTCTTTCAATTTCTTTTTTGTCTCAACCCTAATTTATATTTTAAAGCCCAAGGTACTTGCATTAAAAATACTACATCGGTATCTCCTTAAATATTGTTTATAAACAAGAAGTGTTGGAATGTATCCACTTTTGTAAACCAAAAACAATGATAAGTTTAGGTACATGAATTCCTGCTAGTACAGAGTGTAGTATCAAGACAACCGACCCCATGTACTGAGTAAGCGTCGAGTCTAACCTCGACGAAGTAGTGACGAAGCTACGGCGGGGCATTAACAATATAACATGTGAACAATATAAAATAAAGCAAGAAGGGAATTCTAAAATAAACAAACAATAACTGTAGCAACAATTAAAACAACTCAGCCACATTTTTCATGTCTCAGCTACAACCAAGTCTCACGTAAGTTTTCAAATTTTCAAACTATGACTTTAAAGTAAAAGTAGTGCAAAAATATGAAAAATAGTAAAGTAAAAACAGTACGTTTTCAAATCTTTATTTTTTTGAAAATCAATAAAACACAGTGTCCTCCCTTATTGCTCCTTGTTGCGGCGTGCAACCCGCTCCCACCTGTCTACCCTTATTGCTCCTCCCTATATATATATATATATATATATATATATATATATATTGCTCATGTTGCGGCGTGCAACCCAATCTCACATGTCCACCATTATCACTCCTTGTTGCGGCGTGCAACCCGCTCCCACCAGATATATCATATCACTTTATTTATAAAAATTTCACAATTCAGGTCAAAGCCTTTCAAAATAATTTTGTCTCAACAATCATAAACAGTAACTTTATTTCTCACAAACTTCATCAATACCATCTAAAAATGAAACCAACAGAAATGTATATATCTCGTAAAACAATGTCAACCAGCTCAATCTTTCTGTATCATAACAATACCAAGAGAAAAGCCAAAACTTCCCAAAATACTTGAAACAATACTTAACAATAAGTTAACGAATCCAAAAGGACATATAAACATCAATGATCATGAAACAATTAAGCCAGGAAGCAAATAATTGGAAACGGGGGAAGGGATCATGTTAAGCAAATAATTTGGTGGTGCATAGATACTCGTCACCTCACCTATACACCACACACATGCATTTCACATAGCAATTAAGTTGGGGATTTCCTATTCTCTCAAGTCAAAGTTAAACCAAGTACTTACCTCAAATTCGCAGGCCACTCACTGCTCAATTACAGCTTTTCCTTTAGAATCTTGCTCTAACCCGTTCGAATCTAGTCATCATTAGCTTAATATCATTAATTAATTCTAAAGGAACTAACTTTACTGAAAATTATGATTTTTCCTAAGTTTTCTAAAAAAAATAAATTAAAACACGACCCTGGGCCTGCTTGGTCCAAACTCGGGATTCGAACTTAATTACGATTACCCATTCACCCCCGAGCCCGAATATGCAGTTACTTTCGAAATCCAACCCCAATTCGAAGTCAAAATTTGATTTTTACAAAATTTCCTAATGCTACCCAAAGCCTCAATTTTTACAATGAAAATTCTTGATTTTTGATTTAAAAGTGATGAAAAATATTGGGTAATTGAAAGAGTAGAGTTTAGAATTGATTACCACGCTTTGGGGATGAACTTGGGTGAAGAAAATCGTCTCTAGGGATTGGGAGTTCGAAAAATGGTGAAAAATATGTTCTGCCCGAGTTTTAAATTGACTTTATGTAGTTGGGCAGGACTTCATCGCGTTCACGTGGGCCTGCACGCGTTCGCATAGAGTAATGGGCCAGTGGCCTACGCGTTCGCATCTCAGGGCTCGCGTTCGCGGAGCTTTAGCTCCTCAGGTCTTCGCGTTCGCGGTGCCGCGTTCGCATAGAGAAAGCCAAGGCCCCTCCCCCAGGCCTAGTTACCCAGTGCGTTCGCGAGAGCCCAACTGCATTCACGTAGGGTCTCCCACCAGCCCACCACGTTAGCATGAAGGGTCCCGCGTTCGCATAGAACAAAAAGGGCCCCAACTAAATTACTCTACGCGTTCGCGACTAGGGTAACGCGAACGCGATGAACAAAATACCTGAGCACCAGAAACAGAAAACCAACAGATTTTTATAAGTGTAAAAGACCCCGTGGTCTATTCAAAACTCACCCGAGCCCTCGGGGCTCTAAACCAAACGTGCACGCAAGTCCAGAAATATCATATGGACTTGCTCGTGCGATCAAATTATGAAAATAACATCTGAAACTATGAATTAAACCTCAAAACTCGTCATTTTTCTCAAGAACACTTAAAGTTCACTATTTCTCAACTGGACGTCCGAATCACGTCAAATAAACTCCGATTCTCACCAAATTTCACAGATAGTGTTTAATACTATAAAAAATTTGTACCGAGCTCCGGAACCAAAATACGGGCCCGATACCAATGGTTTCAAACATTAACTCTTTTCTTTATTTCATTAATAATTCAGCAAAATAATTTCTCTCAAAAATTAATTTCTAAGGCTTGGGACCTCGAAATTCGATTCCGGGCATACGCCTAAGTCCCATATTTTACTGCGGACCTCCGGGATTGTCAGAACATAGATCCGGGTCCGTTTACCATAAATATTGGCCGAAGTCAACTTTAAACCAAATTTTAACTCTAGAAATTACTATTTTTCATATTTTCACATAAAAGCTTTTCGGTTTCACGCCCAGACTGCACGTAAATATATGTAATTAAATTTAGTATTTTTATGGCTAATAAGCCTAGAATGGAGTATTAATTCATAAAATGACCCATTGGGTCATCAATATCTCCACCTCTAAAACAAATGTTCGTCCTCGAACGGACATAGAAAATTACCTGAATTGGAATATAAGTGCGGATATCTACTCTGCATGTCCGACTCAGACTCCCAAGTGGCTGCCTAATTGAGCTGACCTTTCCACTGCAATCGGACTGAAGGATAACTCTTAGACCTCAACTGACGAACCTGCCGGTCTAAAATGGCGACCAGCTCCTCCTCATAAGTCAAGTCTTTGTCCAATTGGACATAACTAAAATCTAACATGTGGGACGGGTCACCATGATATTTTCGAAGCATAGACACGTGGAATACCGAATGAACTGGGGATAACCCTGGAGGCAACGCAAGTCTATAGGCTACCTCCCCATTCTATTAAGAATCTCAAACGGGACGATATACCTAGGGCTCAACTTGCCCTTCTTCCCAAATCTCATAACACCCTTCATGGGCAATATCCGAAGCAATACTCTCTCTCCAACCATGAATTCCACATCACGAACCTTACGATCGGTATAACTCTTTTGCCTAGACTGAGCTGCACGAAGCCTCTCCTAAATGATCTTGACCTTATCTAAGGCCTCCTGAACTAAATCTATACCCAGTAGTTGAGCCTCTTCCAGCTCAAACCATCCAACTGACGATCTACATCGTCTACCATATAATGCCTCATAAGGAGCCATATGAATGCTTGACTGATAACTATTATTATAAGCAAACTCCGCTAACGACAAGAACTTATCCCAAGAACCTCCAAAGTCAATAACACAAGCGCGGAGCATATCCTCTAAAATCTGAATACTACGCTTGGACTGCCCCTCCGTTTGAGGATGAAATGTTGTACTCAACTTAACTCGGGTACCCAACTCATGCTGAACTGCTCTCCAAAAGTGCGAGGTAAATTGCGTACCTCGATCAAAAATGATAAACACGGGCACACCGTGAAGGTGAACAATCTCTCGAAGATATATCTCTGCCAACCACTCTGAAGTATAAGTACTTGCCACTGGAATGAAATGTGCTGATTTAGTCAGCCTATCCACAATAACCCAAACTGTGTCGAACTTCCTCTAAGTCTGTGGGAGTCCAACAATGAAGTCCATAGTGATACTCTCCCACTTCCACTCAGGAATCTCTATCTGTTGAAGCAAACCACTGGGTCTCTAATGCTCATAGTTTACCTGTTGACAACTTAAACAACGAGCCACATACGCAACAATGTCATTTTTCATCCTTCTCCACCAATAATGTCGCCTCAAGTCCTGATACATTTTGGCTGCACCTGGGTGAATAGAATACTTAGAACTGTGAGCCTCCTCAAGGATCAACTCACGAAGGCCGTCAACATTAGGCACACATATACGACCCTGCATCCTCAAGACACTGTCATCTCCAACTATAACCTACTTGGCACCACCGTGCCGAACTGTTTCCCTAAGGACCATCAAATGTGGGCCATCATCCTACCGATCTCTGATACGCTCGAATAAAGAAGACCGAGCGACTGTACAAGCTAGAACACTGCTGGGCGAAATATCCAACCTCACAAACTGATTAGCCAAAGCCTGGACATATGAATCCAATGGTCTTTCACCGACTGGAATAAATGCAAGGCTGCCCATACTCGCTGCCTTTCTACTCAATGCATCGGCCACCACGTTAGCCTTCCCTGGATGATATAGTATAGTGACATCATAATCTTTCAACAACTCTAACCATCTTTGTTGCCTCAAATTAAGATCCTTTTGCTTGAATAAGTACTGGAGACTGCGATGGTTAGTGAAAACTTCGCACGGCACGCCATAAAGATAGTGCCTCCGAATCTTCAATGCATGAACAATGCCTGCCAACTCTAAGTCATGAACAGGATAATTCTTCTCATGGACTTTCAACTGTCGAGACGCATATGCAATCACCCTGCCTTCCAACGCGGGAAGCATCACAATATACCGTGAAAGAACCCTAACCTGATGGTAACACCAACACCGGTGTTGAAGTCAAGGTTGTGTTGAGCTTCTGAAAGCTCACCTTGCACTCACCTGACCGTTTAAATGGGGCACTTTTTTGAGTCAATTTAGTCATTGGGGCTGCTATGGATGAGAACCCCTCCACAAAACGACGGTAGTAACCCGCCAAAACCAAGAAGCTCCTGATCTCCGTGGCTGTAGGGGGTCCAGGCCAGTTCTTGACTGCCTATATTTTCTTAGGATCAACATGAATATCCTCGGCTGATACGATATGACCAAGAAAGCTACTGAATCCAACCAGAACTCACATTTTGAAAACTTTGCATACAACTGATTATCCCTCAAAGTCTGGAGCATTATACGGAGGTGTTGCTCATGTTCTACCCAATTGCGCGAGTATATAAGAATGTCCACAATGAATAAGATTACGAAAGAGTCCATATGAGGCTTGAAAACCCGATTCATCAAGTCCATAAAGGCTGTTGGAGCATTAGTCAACCCAAAGGACATCACTAGAAATTCATGATGCACATACCTTGCCCGAAAGGCTGTCTTAGGAACATCAGACACCCTAATCTTCAACTGATGGTAGCCCGATCTCAAATCAATTTTCGAAAACATCCTGGGACCCTGAAGCTAATCAAATAAATCATCAATTCTCGGCAATAGATATTAATTCTTGATAGTAACTTTATTCAACTGCCGGTAGTCTATACACATCCTCATCGACCCGTCCTTATTTTTCACAAACAAGACCGGTGCACCACAAGGCGAGACACTAGGTATGATGAAACCCTTATTGATCACGCTCAACTATGTCTTCTATAAATACTAAACGGGCATTGCAAATATAAATCTGGGGTATTAAGCCCAAAGTTGATCCCACGAGGAATTGAACGTATCAG
>MDKJ01168717.1:0-22120 GCA_005239525.1 Nicotiana knightiana | reverse complement strand
TATCATAGTTAACCCCGTTGAGCCTATAATCATGTTTCTTTGGCAACCACATTACAAGCCATAACCCTTTGTTTTAATCGATCATATATTTGAACCTTGTCACCTCTCGTAAACACTGAAAAAGTGATGAAATATGGAAAAGTTAAAGTGTGGGGTTGTAGGTTGGTTTTTGAGGGGAATAATTGAAATACGGAGAAAGGTGCACTGTTTGAAAAAAGTAAGAGTCACTTGAGAAAAAAAAAACAAAAAGAGAAAAAGAAAAAAAAATAGTTGTATTGTTGTGAAAGAAAAATATATGTGGTGACTCTTGATGTAATTGTGCTTAAAGAAGTATGGGGTATTAACATTGATGTGAAGGTGGAGTTAGTTTAATATAAGTGTGAGGTCGAAAAGCTAAAGTATGTGTATTCTTAAAGTTCTTAGGGAGGTGTAGTCACTCTTATATCCAAATGTATCCTACCCGTCCCGTAGCCTACATTACAACCAAATAAAGTCATACTTGATCCTAGACTGAATGAGCTCGATTAGTAGAGTATTACACTACGAGCAAACCTATGGTGCATCTTTTGTGGCATATGAATATTATTTCAGAGAGCGAGTGAATTCTTTCTATCTTGAGTTCCTAAGTGTTCTTAAATTTTATTGTGTGAGGAACTAGCTCTTTGATTTGGTGAGGGCACATGATTCATGACGGAAAGGTAATGTTGTTGACCTCTAAGTTAGAGTAGTTAGTGAATTGTGAATAAAGCATGGTATTTGTGAGTCGATTATTGAGGCGAGGATGTCACACCTTTGTGCTTGAAATGTTTTAAATATTCTTGGTATAATGTGTTAAGAGATTTGCTTAATAAGTTGTGTACATGAGTGTAGTTTGATTGCTCGAGGACGAGCAAATGTTTAAGTGTGGGGTATTGATGCGAGGCTAGAATTCATGGTTTAATATGTTATATGCCTTAAATTTTATGTGCGTTAATGATAAAAACACACTTTTTATATGATTAATGGAGTTTATTTCATGTGTAGGTGAAATGGAGATGGAAACGGAGCTAAAACGATGCAAATACGTCGAAAATACACTTAAGGGTCGAAGAGGAAACACCCGGGCGATAGCCGGGCGTTTATCCCCTAAAGCCAGGAAGCCCCTGGCGTTAGGGGGGCATTTGGCCCCTAAAGCCAGGCAGCCCATGGCGTTAGGGGGGCGTTAGAGCCCAAACGCCAGGCTTGCCCTGACCTTAAGGGGGCGTTTGAGCCCAAACGCCCGGGGTCCCAAGTTCGGTCAATTCCGAGTTTTGACGAGTTTAAGTGTTTCCCGGTTAGAATAAAAGTCTCCTACATGTTTAGGGTTCGTCCTAAACATATAAATAGACCCCGTAAACACAACTTGAAGTGAGAATTCGGAGGATTCAAAGGATTCAAAGAGAGAAAACCATTGAAGTGACAAAACATTAATTTTTACATCTTTTATTCATTACTTTGTAGTTCAATTATGCAATTTATTTTGGGTTTGATTCTTATGAACATGTCTAGCTAACTTCTTTAATCTAGGGTTTTGGTAGAACCCGTTGGGGATAAACTTATTGTGTTATTAATATAGTTTTGATTGGTTGATTTATCTCTATTTGTTCAACTACGTTCTTGTTGTAGTTGATTGAAAGGGCCCTCAATTAGCTGTTCCTATTTATTATGTATCTACTTGAGAGAGAGTGCATATTTAGGTAGTTGTTTGAACAACATCACTCCCGGAGTATAGACGAAAGTCATAACCGAGGGTTTAGAGGTTGGATTAGAGATAACGATACCTCGGGTGCAATCTAAAGTGAACTGTAATGCAATCTAGCTAGCGTAACTTGAGAGAGTGCGTCTAGTAAATTATCATAATTACTTGAGAGAGATTTATGGTAGATAGAGTGTTCATGATTGATAGAGACAACTAATCAAGCTATATGAAGTATCCGAGAAGTAAGTTCACCAACGGGGGAAACCATAACCTTAGACCTTTATCATCATTATTTACAATACATTGTTAGTAATTGCTAGTTATTATTATTGTGAGTAGAATTAGTAGAACATCACCAGTTTATATTAAAAAGACTTAAGAGAATTGATTGATTAAAAGTTGCGTATTCTAAAGACTTGATTGATACGTAAATTCCCTGTGGGATCGACTCTGGGAATAATCCCCCCGATTATATTTGCAACGCCCGTTTAGTCTTTTATTAGACATAGTTGAGCGTGATCATTCCCTATTACCGGTCCAATCCACTCCATGGAAACAACTCTTACTCTCCGAGCACCCATTTCCCACACCCACCTACTTATGATCTTGTATACAACACAAAATCATACTATAATTCCTAACCTCAATATAAACCACCTCGCGCCCATACAAATCCAAATCCACCATAACCATATTCTCCAGTCCAAACCACCACTCATCAAAATTGACCCATCTATGCACCCGACCTCGTCCAAATTTTGAAGGCAGAGGTCCTAGAAATATTACTGAACCTTTGGCTCAATTGTTTGAAAGATTGAGGAGAGCTGGCTTGATATATTCGGTTGAAGGGAGGATTCCTGAGCACCCTTCAAAATACTTTGATGCAACTCAATGATGTGTCTACCATTCAGGTGTACCAGGACATGATACCGAAGATTGCTTCATACCGAAAAATGAAATTGAGTCATTGATCAAAAGTGGATCCATTCAGTGCACCCCAGCTCCGCCAAATGTGAATCGTAACCCACCTTCCGAACTACAGGAACCAAGGAGCTTATATAATCACCCTGGACGAAGCGTATGACTTTGAAAGGGACCATCGTCACAATAGGAAATATTGAGGCTGCAAGGGTTCCACCCCGAAGAACTTTGATAATCACCGTATAGTTAAAACCTCTAGTGATGGTTCATACATACCAGCAACAGTCACCGCTATTATGAGGAATGAGGAGGTTCGGGAATACAATACAGTCCCGTGGATGTATCAGCAGAAAGGAAAAGGCAAGATGACAGATTCCACAGTGGTTCATGGAATGACCAGGTCAGGGAGGTGTTACGTTCCGGTAGAGGTGAACCGAGGAAATCCAGGAAAGAACAGATTCAAAGGAGGAATATAACAGATACTGAGGCCGCTGAATATTGGAAGAAGATGGAAACTAAAGAATATTTCATGTTGGAATAATTGAAGAAAACCCATGCACATTTATCGATCATAGATCTTCTAATGAGCTCTGACAGTCATAAAGATGCCTTGATGAAGGTGTTAAGTGGAGTGAGCATGCAAGGAAACACTATTAGCGAGGCACTAGCAGTGACCACTGGAAAGATGGTCGAGGAAAACATGATTACCTTCCTAAGAGATGAAATTCCAGTAGAGGGCGGGGGTCACAACAGAGCTTTAACGTCACCGTTAAGTGTGGAGATAAAGTGATGTCCCGAGAACTTGTTGATGTAGGATTCGAATTCAATATCTGCCCGCTATCTACCCTACAAGAGTTAGGTATTCATCTGAGAGAATTGAAAGAAATCCATGTGAGGGTAAGAGCTTTCGACGGGTTACAGAAAGACGTCATTGGAGAAATCTATTTAGCTTTGCAAATTGGACCAGTTGAGTTCCCAATATTGTTCCAAGTAATGGATATTTAATTCTCATACAACCTGTTGCTGGAAAGACCTTGGATACATATGGCGGGGGCATTCCCATCCACCCTCCATCAGTGTATGAAGTTTGAATGGGGTTGTCAAGAGATTTTAGTTCACGGCGAATGAAGTCAGTTAGCTTATCTAGAACATGCAGTTCCATTCATAGAAAGATTGTACGGGGTCACTTTTCATGTGGTAGAGATCATGCAGAAAATGAAAATAGAGGAGACTGAGCAGGATCCAGGTATGCAGTCACCATACAAATCAAAGATGGCTATAATAGAAATGATAAAGTACGAGTACTGACCAGGGACTGGGCTGGGAGCCTGATCAGATGGGATAACGGAGCCGATTGAGCTAAGAGGACAGAAAGGTAGAGCCGGTTTAGGGTATCAACCTTTGACTGGAAAGACTTACATCGGTGGCTTTGGGAAGAAGGCTTTTTGTGCCAGAGCGTGTTTCGTGTCCGGGTTAGAGCTAAAAACCAGAGGAAGACATCTTTGATGGAATGGGAAGGTTGTTCGTGACCATGATTGAAGAATTCCGTGACAAAGTAGATATCAAGACACCGACCATTCAGGATGCCGAACCAGGAGAGGACTTGCAGAATTGGACTGCCAGCCCATCTCTGGTTCGCTGAGAGTCTTAGTAGTGTGGGTAAAACTTTTGAAACAATGCATGGTCAATTAAGGCTTGAACCGTGTCTGTACTCTTTTGTCAATTACCACCTTGAACGCTTAGACGTTCCCTTTGATGAAAATAAAAAGCATTGCTTTCTTAAAATTATTCCAAACTTGTTTATTGCTTCATTTTATACTTAGTCTTCCTTTTCGTAATCAAAATGATAAAAAACCGCGTTCCGTGGTTATGACATGTAACAAAACCCTCGAGAAAAGCAATCCAGACTACGAGGAGTACGACTGAAGCATGATTCTAGATAATATCCCACAAGAGATCGAACAGTTGAAAAGCCAAAAAAAGCTAACCTTGTAGAGATAGAAGCGGTCAACCAAGGAAGTGAAGAAGACGTGAAAGAAACTCGAATCAGCATCCATTTAGAAGCAAGGAAGAAAGAATTGGTCGAGCTCCTTCGACAATCCATCGACGTATTCGCATGGTCATATGATGACATGCCCGGATTAAGTATCGACATTGTTTCACATCGATTGCCTACTGATACTTATAGACCGACAGTCTAACAAACACCTAGAAAGTTCAAGCCATATTTGAGTTTGAGGATAAAATAAGAAGTGACCAAGCAGATAGAGGAAAACGTGGTGAAAGTCGCCAATTAACCCATATGGTTGGAAAATACCGTACAAATGCCAAAAAAAGATGGGAAGATCAGGATATTTATATGTGTATTATCGAGATCTTAACAAGGCCAGTCCAAAAGATGAATTCCCTTTACCAAATATTCATATCCTCATCGATAATTGTGTAAATCGCGAGCTGCAGCCATTCGTAGATTATTTTGCCAGGTACCATCATATCCTGATGCATGAAGAAGATGCAGAGAAAACATCGTTCACTACTCCTTAGGGAGTTTATTGCTAAAGAGTCATGCCATTCGGCCTCAAGAACGCTGGTGCTACTTACATGAGGGCCATGACAACACTCTTTAATGCCATGATCCGCAAGGAAATTGAGGTATATGTGGACGACGTTATCATCAAATCTAGAAAGAGTGCAGAACATTTGGACTACCTGAAGAAGTTTTTCAAACACTTGTGGAGGTACAATTTGAAGCTAAACCCCGCAAAATGTGCGTTCGGAGTACCCGCCGGAAAACTGCCGGGTTTCATCATAAGCAGGAAAGGAGTAGAATTGGATCCTTCAAATATCAAAGCCATTCAAGACTTACCATCACCTAAGAGCAAGAAGGACGTGATGAGTTTCCTTGGCAGGTTAAATTACATCAGCAGATTCATAGCCCAGTCTATGGTTATTTGTGAGCCCATCTTCAAGATGCTGAAAAAGGACACGCTATGAAATGAACAGAAGAGTGTCAGAAAGTTTTCAATAAGAACTAGGAGTATTCATCAAATCCACCAGTATTGGTTCCCCCGAACCCGGAAAACTACTATTATTATATTTTTCAGTTTTGGACAATGCATTTGGATTTGTGTTGGGATGACACGATAAGACTAGGAGGAAAGAGCAGGCTATCTACTAACTGAGCAAGAAGTTTATACCATGTGAAGCGAAATACACTCTGCTAGAGCATACCTGCTGCACTTTGACTTGGATCGCCCAGAAGTTGAGGTACTACATGTCGGCATACACCACACACCTAATATCCCGGCTCGACCCACTTAAGTATATCTTTCATAAGCCGATGCATACAGGAAAACTGGCCAAATGGTAGATTCTTCTCAGCGAGTTCGACATTGTGTACGTAATGTAGAAAGCCACCAAAGGACAAGATTTAGCTGACCATCTCGTAGAGAATCTAGTAGACAAGGACTATGAGCCGCTCACTACATACTTTCCGGATGAAGAAGTGTTGTTAGTCGGAGAAGACATCGCAGATTCATACCTAGGAAGCTAGCAAATCACTTTTTCCTCAACGAGGAAGTCCTGTATAGGAGGACCCCAGACTTGGGTCTGTTAAGATACATAGATGCTACTGAAGCAACCAAATTGCTAGAAGAAGTACATGCGGGGACATGTGGACCTCACATGAATGGCTTCACCTTAGCTAAGAAGATTTTAAGAGCCAGATACTTTTGGAGGACCATGGATCTGCCACCAATGCCAGATCTACGGGGATTTCATCCAAGTTCCACCTAATGATCTGAATGTAATGGATTCGCCTTGACCGTTTGCCGCTTGGGGCATGGACGTAATCGGACATATAGAGCTCGTTGCATCAAACATGTACCGTTTCATCTTGGTAGCCATTGACTATTTTACTAAATGGGTCGAAGCTTCTACATACAAAGCCGTCACAAATAAAGTAGTGACAGATTTCATCCGTAACAACATAGTCTGCCGATTCGGGATACCAGAATCAATCATCACTGACAATGCAGCTAATGTCAATAGTGATCTCATGATGGAGATTTGTGAGAAGTTCAGAATCGTCCATCGTAACTCTACGGCCTACAGATCGCAAATGAATAGAGCAGTTGAAGCAGCCAACAAAAACACCGAAAAGATTCCACGACAAATAGTGGACAATCACAGGCAATGGTACGAGAAGTTATCCTTCGCCTTACTAGGTTGTCAGACCAACATGAGAACATCCACTGGGAAAACACCATACATGTTGGTATATATCACCGAATTTGTGGTACTCGCAGAGGTCGAGATAACGCCCTTGAGAGTCATTTAGGAAACCAAGATAGATGACCCAAAATTGATAGGGGTCAGGCAGGAACAACTCATGCTCATTGATGAGAGGGTGAAACCTCGTCAATTTATAATAGGGCAGTTGGTTTTGAAGAATATATTCCCTTAACAAGAAGAAGCCAAGGGAAAGGTTGTGCCAAATTGACAGGGTCCATATGTGGTCCATCGAGTATTGTTGGGAGGAGCTCTAATCTTAGTAGAGATGGAAGAAAGAGTCAACACGAAACCTATCAACTCAGATGCAATCAAGAGATACTACATTTGAAGATAGTAAAGTTAGGTTTTGGTTGTAACGGAACTACGCACGATCTGACTTCCATGGTAGGATACGTATGCAACTCACGTAGGGTCCGATCTCTCTCTTCCCCCTCTTCTTTTGTAATAGAAAATACAAATATCATTTTGTATGTATTTGGAAGCATTCCGTATCGGATTCAGTCACCTACAGTAATTGAACTACGTTATGGCCTGATTCCATTTGGATACGTAAGCAGTCTGAGTTAGACTCGGTCACTTCATTTTCAATACATCATTTTGTATCTATTGTAATGAACTAAGCTTTAACCTGATTCCATTTGGATACGTAGGATTCCTGAATCAGGCTCGATCACCATCATAATTTCTTTACCATTACTCACGAACTACGTGCAGACCTCATTCCGTTTTGGATACGTAGGCAACCTGAAAAGATTCGGTCATAACCTTAGGAAAACCTTTGTAACGCATTCATTTAGATTAGGACGCAATCACAGCGGCAAAAAGCTAGGTCATTACGGGTATCTCTAAGAATGGACGTCAACAAGATAGAGTTTACCAGAAACAATGTTCGCGTCTAAGGGAATTTATAAACATGTCATAATCCGAAATGACGACATTTTCCATAGAATTGATGCTTTCAAAAAATTTTCTAAAAAACCAACTCCATTCCCTCTATCGAACTTCATGGCATAACCTCACTAGGCCTGGGGCAAAGCCAGGACTACGCACAACACAAACCAACACCCTCCCCCTACTAAGAATTTTTCTTTGAATGCAGGACTAACAGGATACAAGGAAACACTGGGACAATGACGGATCCGCTACTCTCTCATAACTATCATCTCTATTTCATTATTCAAATTTTTCTCATATAACTGAAGACTAACTCTCAAATCCTTTGCAAGTATTCTTGATCCAGGTTGCCGATATGATCAGGGCATATTTTAAATAGCAAACTGTTTGTTCAACCAAACGTAGCACTTTATTTCTAGCGAGCCATTGGACTCGCCGATCAGAGCCATGTATATAGAAAATCGTCAGCTTAATTAAACGTACAGTCTCGTACAAATGGAGTCGTTGGCTTTTCCAATCAAAGGCATGTGTATAGAAAATGGTTTGCTTTGCCAACGGGAGCATTCCACAGCTCCACTTCGTCATATCGGAGATTACAAGTAGATAATCGCGAACCCCATCACCAACGATCTGCCGGTCGACGACCGCAATTAGTTTTGTAGTCAAGAGTACCTCTTGGGCAAGCACTTTATTTACTTAGTTTAGGGTTTGAATGTTTTGACGTTTCACCATGCAGCTTACAAGAATTTTTCAAGTCAGCTTCCCCATCATGCGGAGATACTTTACATTTTAAGTCAGCTACTCCCATCACACGGAGATACATTTTACATTTCAGTGCAACTACTCCCATCACGTGGAGATACATTCTACATTACATGTCAACTACTCCCATCACGCAGAGATGCTCCCAACGTGAGGAGACTAAATGCTCTAGAAACCGCGGAATGGTACACAACCCCGCTAACAATAGATTCAAATTCAAGTATCCCGTCGTCCCGATACCAAATAATGGCTAGCCGCATCCAGGCATAGGCATCATCATTCCTACATCATTTACATTGCATCTTAACATATCTGCATTGCGATATATGGTATGTATATGTTTTGTTTTTGCAGGACCAAACATCGCGATGTGGAACTTCTTCTAAGCAGAAAACCATGCTACAACGTTATGAGGGAAATTAAACTCATAAGTGGGCCAAGGATCCAAATTCAAACTAAAAACGAGCAGTGGAACTCTAATTCATCAAATCTTTCAAATCAAGGCACAATTCAGAGCTATCATGAACACCAAATCTTTTGTCTCGTAGTATTGTCATAATATGATACTGGGGCAATTCCTACAAGCATTGCCTTCCCCAAATCATCACAGTAGAACTACATGAGGCCTAATCCTCGTTAAGCCCGAGGTATATAAGCAATTCAAAGCCAAAATTTGGCCCAACTCTCCAAAATTCTCCCAGAATTTTTCTTAACTCCTTCCCCAATTCTACAACTCATAATCTTCCTTAAATCCACATGTCATTCCCGCATTGTATGCCTAAATTCGGGACAAAATTGGTCTTGGTTCGATTTGTTTGTCTAAAAACTCTTTTATCATTTTCGGTCAAAGAGGGGCAGCCGTTGACGACCAATTTTGACCCTCATTTTAGATATTAATTTATTTCTAATTATTAATTTTCAATAAATGTGTTAAAGGTATTTTCTAATTAATAATACTTATTTTAAAGTAATTTGTCGGTGTTAATTAGTAATTTAGTCATTATATAATTATAAACATATTATCTTTACTATTTTACCATTTTATAACTATTAATATAATTTTCATATTCATCACATAGGTATATAATTAATTTAATAAAGTTATTTCTCAATTTTTGGCAACATAGCCCATTATTCAAAATAAATCCGAAATTAGTGTAGAAAATAAGAAAATAAGATGTTTAGTAATTAAATAACTAATTACAATAATTGATAGTATATTTGATAATTATAATTTCTATTATATTTTATTGAAACTAATTAAGTTCATTTAAATTAATTTTTAAAAGGTTAAAAGATCAAAATGCTACAATTACAATTGCATAATTAAATACGAAATGGCTATTCCTTAAATAAATTCCAGCCCAAACAACAGGCACAACACAAAATGTGATCTAGTCTAAACACCCTAATCCATCCAAGTTGGCAATCCATTCCAATCTCTGTGAGGCAATAGCAGTGCGCCACGTCACTCACAAAACAAACATACTTAATCTTGACTGTTGATACATGCCATCAATGGACCAGGTTTATTCTTGCTTCTCTCCTTATTTTAACACCCCTACCAGATTTTATCTCAACCATTAGATTACAAGGATCCAACGATCGTCGTTTTTCCTTATTAAACCTTTTAAATAATTTTAAATCTCCAAATAATCGGAGTTGTTGACAAAAGATCTAACGGCTCCCGTCCCATCTCTCACTCTAACCCTAGAGACCAACCCCCAATCACCCAAACCCTAAATCATTTCCAACCAACACAGCCGTCCTCTTTCCCTTTTTGCTCTTTACTCTCCCATCTGCCTTAATCTATCAATCTCCAAAATCTTGCACAAATTTTTTCAAGGTGATCTCAATCAAAACCTGAAACACCAATATGTCCCTATAATCCGTGAATCCTACTGTTCATTTTCCATTTCCTCTGATAGAATTGAAAAATCCAAATAAAACCCTAGACCTAAAATTGTGTTACTGAACTCACTTGGTTCTTCCTCTGTGTTTTAAAATCCATGGCATGCGTGGTTAATTTTCTTCAACACCATCATCATTATTCGTGTCCAGAGTTCAAAATCAGTGACCTCTGGACATTGGGGTTTTGTCGATGGATTCTCGCCTTCAACAGCCATTCCACACTCAGGTAAAATCTTTCGATGATTTTCCCTTGTTCTTCTTGATCTTCACTCACTTTGTTTTTATCATATGATAATCGTCATCTTCTACTCACCAATTCAAATATATTGGAACCTAAGACTTGATGGATCTATAAATAGTAGCCTTAGTTGCTCTCACATAACAACACCTAACAACCTAGAAAGGCATCAATACACAACCTAATATGAGTATAAAATAGCTCACAGAATCAATCAAAAAAAACCTAGGTTCTAACTGATTTTTCATCTTTTCTCTCTTACTGCTTCTGAGTTAAATTCACTGGTAATTGTTTAACTGTTAAATTCACAGAATCTATCAGTGAGCTTTGACCCTTTCTCTCTTTTAACTGTTTAGTTAAAATCATGCCTACTCTGTTATCTTCTGTTAATTAACTCCGCTTAAGATGTGTTGTCATTAGTTTATAATTGATTATCTCTACCCATAATGTGTTGTTATTAGTTCATAATCGACCATTATGTTTTGGTACTATTTTTCCTTAATAATCTGAAACTAAACCAATACTAATTGACCACTTTTTAAATCTTGATGAATATGTGTTATTGAATATTCTATTTGTGATTAACAAAGATCCTTGCTGATTATACATGTTTTGAACTTAAACTTCCCTGACGATTTTGCTATCGCTCTTATGTTTACTCTACTGATCGTTATCTTAGTATTACTTGTTGATATTTATCATGAACTTGAGGTTGTTTATATGATAAATCAAAACTAAAATAGATATGAACACTTAGGGCTGGCATTTCAGTTGAAATATATCAGTTTAAGTTGTTTGGGTTGCTTTCTCTCTTCCAATGTGTTTATGTGATTATGTAGCTCTTGAAAGATCATTGTACTGAATATCTTTTAAACTTCATGACTCTTTGATCATACCTGTGAGGTTCCCTGTATAAGTATGTCTATGTATATAACTAACCTAAGCTCTAATGAATCTCTGCAATTGGTCTTATATGTGTTCTGCCAGCTTAGCCTAAGTTGTGCCCTTGATTTTCCTTAAGATCTTGATAGTTTCTATATTTGTGCATATTTCCTTGCTTATGACATGCTTCTGACATATCTAAAACTAGAAATTCATTATGTTTGGACTAATCTACTGAACCTGTTTTAGTGGACTCACTATCTTGCTACTAGAACTGTGCATACTTAATGTGAAATAATATATTGTTCTGAACCCCTCTAATTAGCATGTGGGTTTGATTCTATGCTATTTGATACTCTACCATGTTTTAGTTTTGCACTCTTTAGGAATGTCTCATGTGTGTGCATGTATATCTCCTAAGGGTTCTGCACTTTTTCTTGTTTTGAAACAGACTTTTGCTTGTCTTCCGTAATTATATTTGTGCTCTCATACTTTACGGTTATATAAGGGAAACTGAACCTTGCTCAACTTGCATAAGTTAATCGTGACTCATTTGTGGACTTAAAAGAAATTTCTGATATTTACTTGCCCTGCTTTGTGTGTAATATTATGCCTTAACTCTTAATGAACCTAGTTTGAACATGAGATTAGAAACCCCTTAAGGGGAAAGTGATCACTTGTTTAAGTTAAAATCCATATACTTGCATAAATACTCCTTGTCAATGCTCTTTTGAGCTTCTGAAGTTGTTAACGCATATACCTAGTAGGAAATGAAGGTTTAATTTATATGTGTAATTTTACTAAGTTTGAACATGGCTAAGGTATTATGACCAGCTAAGAACTTCTGCAAGTCTGAATCTGTTAGTAGGAGCAGTAAGGTTAATGTACATGTATCTTCTCTTCTCCTCAAGTTACAAGACTTAATTGTTTGGACTTCTGAAATAACCTGTTGGTGTTATCTTCCTTTGTTTTCACCTATAATTGGTTTTCTCTGAGTGTTTTGAGCATGTTGAAAGTGTTAACAAGGCACCACACACTTATGTTTGGATTATAGTCTCAACGGTGTATTTTGTTGTCTAAAGCAGTACTCTGTAAAGTTTATGCGAGGGGTGTATATACCTTTGTGTTATTGTTAATGTTTTGGAGTTATAGTGAATGCCTCATTGGCTCCTAAACCTATAGGGAAGAGTAAGTGTGAGTGGTTAAGGGTATTTAGGAGTAATATTTAGTTTGTGGTTGAGATACCCTCCCTGACACAAGCATTGCTCGGAGTCCCTGAGACCCTTGTGAACTCTGAAGTGCAAGGATCCAAAGGGTGTCTTGGCCATGAATGAAATTTTACCTTAATCTTTTAACCATTGACATTTATTAATCTCTTTAGGGTTAGTGTTAAATTAAAGAAAATGCTTCACTATTAATTTTTTTACTCTCTTTGACCTTACATTAATTTGATTGCATTCTTAATTACTACTCTCTCTGTTCCAGTTTATGTGAATCTATTTCCTTTTTGGTCCGTTCCAAAAAGAATAACCCCTTTCATAATTTGGAAATAATTTAACTTAAATTTACAATTCTACTCTTAATGAGAAGCTTTTATGTCACGACCCCAAATCCTAAACCGGCCGTGATGGCGCCTATCATGGAACTAGGCTAGCCAACCATTTTAGACTATCATAATATTTCATAATTTTCCCACAATTAGCAGATTTTAAACAGAAACATGAGATGAACAATTTATACATTTTCCCAAAACCTGGAGTCAACTTTCATGAACATCTAAGACTGTAAATACAATGTACAATATATTGACTTGCTACAACAAAAGTCTGAGGTACAAAAGACCAAAAAAAACTATGATCTGAGGGAAGAAAAGGAGGTGAGCTGGGGACGCTGAGCAGCTACCTCGATCCTCGAACAAATCCAAGCTCGTCCGGAAATCAACTAGTGAGATGGTCCGGTACCTGGATCTGCACGCAGAGGTGCAGGGAGTAAGGTGAGTACGCTAACTCAGTAAGTAATCAAAGTTACTAAAAACTTGAGTGTAGTGACGAGCATTTAAATCATGTAAATCCATATAATGAATAACAGTAGAAATGAATAAATCAAGTCAGGAATCTACAATTCGGAGTATTTCCTAAAACTCCGGTTTCCATTAAAAAATCTCGTATAAAAATATTAATCCAACATTCAGAGGCTCAGTGTAAAGAAGAGTGAAATCAGCATTTCATAAAATATAAGCCCCTCGGGCACAGTATCACTCACAATAAAGCCTCTCGGGCAAGCCTCTCAGTCACTCGTGACTCCACTATAAGTATCTCATGCTCTCACTTAAACACTCATACTCAGCAAGTACCTCGAATACACACAACTACTGCGGCGGGCAGCCCGCTCCACTACACACACACACACACACACACACACACACATATATATATATATATATATATATACTGCTGCCCGATCCTTATAACATACGTTGCGGCGTGCAGCCCGATCCATATAATAGTCGACTGCGCTCACTGGGGGTGTACAGACTCCTGGAGGGGCTCCTTCAGCCCAAGTGCTATATCTGCTGCGGCGTGCAGCCCGATCCAATATGTTCATTGTTGCGGCGTGCAGCCCGATCCATATACAATATATATATTCCTACGGCGTGCAGCCCGACCCATACATAATTTATATATTGTTGCGGCGTTCAGCCCGATCCATATGTAATATATAACATATATATTGCTGCGGCGTGCAGCCCGACCCATAACTATCCTCACATACTCGGCTCTCGGCCTGGACATATATATTGCTGCGGCGCGCAGCTCGATCCTTACTATCCTCACATACTCGGCTCTCGGCCTGACTCAGACATCCTCACAAGCTACTCAGGCAATTCATCTCAACTCACGGGACTCAGCCCAAAATACTTCTCAGAGTTTCAAGGTAGTGTGATAACAGTGAAAATAACAACAAGTGGTAAATATGACTGAGTTCACAGATGTTCTATCAGGATAGTGGTAGAATAGTGTAAAAGTACCTCTGAGGGTCTAAATAGTAGGCACGAGGCCCCAAACATGGCTCACAGTCCATAAACAAGTATATATTTCTAAAATACAGGATATCATAAGGTTTCAAATCAAATACGCGGCTTAATCGTCGCTACGAGACGGACCAGGTCACAATCCCTATCGGTGCACGCCCCCTACGCTCGTCACCTAGCATGTGAGTCACCTCATTTACCAAAACAATATCAAATACCGTGGTGTCATACCCTCAGGTTTAGAGTTACAATTGTTACTTACCTCAAAACAGCCCAAAAGCTACTCCGCGATGCGCTTGCCCCTCGAATTGGCTCCCAAATGCTCCGAATCTAACCAAAACCAGATGAACAAAACCCAATCGAAAACTATCAATTTAAACACAATTCTCGAAATTTGGCCAAACCCGAGCCTCGGGCCCATCTCGGAATTCGATAAAATTTACATCACTAGAATCTTCATCCTCCCACGATTCTATACATACCAAGAACACCAAAATCGGACCACAATTTCCCACTCAAATCATCAAAAGAAATTTCCAATTCTCGTGCACCTAATCTCCCCAATTTTGGGTTTAAATTCAACAAATTTCCAGCACTAAATATCAATTCACTACGATCCCGGGACCACCCACGCGATCGCGAAGAACAAACTGACAGCCTCCAAGTTTTACATATCGCGATCGCACCATTAGCCATGCAATCGCAAAGCTTCGACTCCCTGACCTATGCGATCGCGTACCCATTCACGCAGTCGCAAAGAACAATTATAACAACCTCACACGCCCAATTTTTTCTTCTACGCGATCGCACAATACACCACGCGACCGCAATGCTCTGGCTGCCCAAGCTATGCGATCGCAAACCTCCTTACGCGATCACATAGAACAAATCTTCCTGCCTCAAACTTTACCCTACGCGATCGCGGGTGAACTCACGTGATCGCAATGAAGAAGCCACTACTGCTAAAACACCAGAAAACCAGTAATCTCCCAAAGACCAAAAGTGCACGTTTGAGCATCCGAAACACACCCGAGGCCCCCGGGACCTCAACCAATCCTACCAACACACCCCATAACATCATTCAAACTTAGTCGAGCCTTCGAAACACCAAAATGACATCAAATTCAAGCCTATGAACTTTGAAACTTCTAAATTTCGCCGATAATGCCGAAACCAACCAAAACACATCCAATTGACCTGAAAATTTGCACACATATCCAAAATGACATTACGAACCTGCTCCAACTTCTGGAATTCCATTCGGACCCCGATATCCTATTTTCCACTGTCGATCGAAAATCACCATAACTTAACTTTCGCCAATTCAAGCTTAATTCTACACTGGACATCAAAAATTCATTCCGAACACACTCCTAAGTCCCAAATCACCTAACGAAGCTATCCGAGCCATAAAATACGCATTCCGTGGTTGTTTACCAATAAGTCAACTCCCAGGTGACTTTTTTAACTATTAAGCTCATTTAAGAGACTAAGTGTCTCAGTTCTCACCACGACCACTCCGAACCGAACCAACCGACCCAACACAACATATATAGGCTAGGCAACATATGATAACGTAGAAATGGGGGAAACGGGGCTAATCACATGGAACGACCAGTCGGGTCATTACATCCTCCCCCTCTTAACAAATGTTCGTCCTCGAGCGGGTCTAGAAACATACCTGGAGTCTCGAATAAGTGAGGATATCTGCTCTGTATCTTCCGCTCGGTCTCCCAGGTGGCATCCTCCACCAGCTGTCCTCTCCACTGAACCTTTACTGAAGCTATACCCTTAGACCTCAGCTTTCTGACCTGATGACCCAAAATAGCCACTGGTTCTACCTCATATGACATATCACCCTTGAGCTGAACCATGTTGAAGTCCAAAACATGAGACGGGTCACCAACATATTTCCGGAGCATCAAAATATGGAACACCGGATGAATACTCGATAAGCTGGGAGGCATGGAAAGTCTATAAGCCACCTCCCCAACCCTTTGAAGCATCTCAAAAGGCCCAATAAATCGGAGACTCAACTTTCCCCTCTTCCTGAACCTCATAACACCCTTCATGGGTGACACCTTCAGCAGCACTTTCTCCCCAACCATGAAAGACACATCTCGGACTTTCCGGTCCGCATAACTCTTCTACCTAGACTGCGTCATGCGAAGCCGCTCCTGAATCAATTTCACCTTACCCAATGCATCCTGAACCAGGTCTGTTCCCAATAGCCTAGCCTCGCCCGGCTCAAACCAACCAACCGGAGATCTGCACCTCCTACCATATAAAGCCTCATACGGAGCCATCTGGATACTCGACTGATAACTATTATTATATACAAACTCCGCGAGTGGCAGAAACTGGTCCCATGAACCCCCAAAAACAATGATACATGCCCGCAACATATCCTCCAAAATCTGAATAGTACGCTCTGACTGCCCATCGGTCTGAGGATGAAATGCTGTGCTCAACTCAACCTGAGTACCTAGCTCCCTCTGCACGACCCTTCAAAACTGAGTACCTCTGTCAGAAATGATAGAAACTGGAACCCCATGCAATCGGACAATCTCTCTAATATAAATATCAGCTAACCACTCCGAAGAATAAGTAGTACCAACAGGAATGAAGTGCGCGGACTTGGTCAGCCGACAATAACCCATATAACATCAAACATCCTCGAAGTCCGTGGGAGCCCAACTACAAAGTCCATGGTGATCCGCTCCCACTTCCACTCCGGAATATCTAATCTCTGAAGCAATCCACCTGGTATCTCGTGCTCATACTTGACCTGCTGACAGTTGAGACACCGAGCCACAAACTCAACAATATCTCTCTTCATTCGCCTCTACCAATAATTTTTTCTCATATCCTGATACATCTTTGCGGCACCCGGATGGATGGAATACCGCGAACTATGGGCCTCAACTAGAATCAAATCTCGAAGTCCATCCACTTTGGGCATGAAAATACGGCCCTGCATCCTCATGAACCCATCATCACCAACAACCACATCCCTGGAATCACTGCGACTGACCTTGTCGTGAAGAACGAGCAAGTGTGGATCATCATACTGGCGTGCTCTAATCTGATCATAAAGAGAAGACCTGGAGGCTACACAAGCCAATACCCACGGGGGCTCTGATAGATCCAATCTCACCAACTGACCCGCTAAAGCCTGAACATCAAGTCCTAATGGTCGCTCTACTACTGGAAGGTAGGCTAGACTCCCGGAACTCTCCGCTCTGCGACTCAGGGCATCGGCCACTAGATTGGCCTTCCCCAGATGATATAAAATAGTGAGGTCATAATCCTTGAGAAGCTCCAACCATCTCCTCTGACGCAAATTTAGATCCTTCTGCTTAAGCAGATGCTGCAAACTAGGTGATCAGTGAAAATCTCACAATGCACTCCATATAAATAATGACGCCAAATCTTCAAGGCGTGGACAATAAATGCTAGCTCAATATTGTGCACCTTCAACTGTCTAGACGCGTAGGCAATCACCTTATCGTCCTGCATCAAAACCGCTCCCAGACCAACTCTCGAGGCATTACAGTAAACTGTATAAGAACCTGAATCCGTAGGCAAAACCAACACCAGAGTTGTAGTCAAAGATGACTTGAGCTTCTGAAACCTCTCCTTACACTCCTCAGTCCACCTGAACTGAGCACCCTTCTGGGTTTGTCTGGTCATAGGTGCTGCAATAGATGAAAATCCCTCTACGAAACAGCGATAGTACCCTACCAAACCAAGGAAGCTGCAAATCTCTGTAGCTGATGACGGTCTAGGCCAGCTCTGCACCGCCTCTACCTTCTTCGGATCAACCTGAATACCCTCACTGAACACCACGTGCCCCAAGAATGCTACTGAATCAAGCCAGAACTCACATTTCAAAAATTTTTCATACAATCTCTTCTCTCTCAAGGTCTGAAGCACAACTCTCAAATGTTGCTCATGATCCTCCCGAGATCGGGAATATACCAAGATATCATCAATAAACACGATGACGAAAGAATCCAGATAAGGCCAGAATACACTGTGCATCAGGTGCATAAAGGCTACTGGGGCATTGGTCAGCCCGAATGACATAACCAGAAACTCATAATGACCATATCTAGTCCTGAAAGCAGTCTTCAGAATGTCTGGACCCCGAATCTTCATCTGATGATAGCCGGAATGCAAGTCAATTTTGGAAAATACCCTGGCACCTTGAAACTAATCAAACAAGTCATCTATACGAGGCAAGGGATACCGATTCTTCACCGTAACTCTGTTCAGCTGCCGATAATCAATACACATACGCATAGAACCATCCTTCTTCTTTACAAATAACACTGGTGCAACCCAAGGTGACATACTAGGCCGAATGAACCCCTTATCTAGGAGTTCCTGAAGTTGCTCCTTTAATTCCTTTAGCTTCGCTGGTGCCATGCGATAAGGTGGAATAGAAATAGGCTGAGTGCCTGGCACCAGGTCAATACCAAAATCAATGTCCCTGTCAGATGGCATGCCTGGCAGGTCTGCAGGAAACACGTCCGGAAAGTTATGGATCACAGGAACCGAATCAATAGCGGGAGTCTCACCACTGGCATCCCTCACAAAATCCAGATACGATAAACACCCCTTCTCAACCATACACTGAGCCTTCAGGTAGGAAATCACCCTACTAGGCACATACTCAGAAGAACCTCTCCACTCAACCCTTGGACATCCTGGCATAGCTAATGTCACGGTCTTAGCATGACAATCAAGAACAATATGACACGGAGATAACTAGTCCATGCCCAATATCACATCAAAATTGAACATGCTGAGTAACAGTAGGTCCACTCGGGTCTCCAGACCCCCAATATAAATCATACACGACCGATACACACGGTCCACAACAACAATATCGCCCACCGGAGTCGACACATGAATAGATGTAACTAAAGACTTACGGGGTATATCCAGAAAATGGGCAAAATATGAAGAAACATAGGAATATGTAGAACCAGGGTCAAATAAAGCCAAAGCATCTCAGCGACATACTGAGACAATACCTGCGATCACTGCATCGGAGGCCATAGCATCTGACCTGGCTGGAAACGCATACATACGGGCCTGACCTCCACCTACTTGACCTCCCGCTATAGGGAGGCCTCTAGCTGACTGACTACCACCCCTGGCTGCCAGGTTAGGTGGTGAAATAATTGGAGCTGAAGTCGAAGGCTAGCTCCTCAGCTGAGATGAGTCTCCAAGAAGATGAGAACACTGCCTCCTCATATGCCCGTACTCTCCAAACTCATAACAACTCCCCGGAGATGGAGACGGAGACTAAAAAGAACCCCTGGCACCAGAATGGCCACTAGGAGAACCATTCATAGAGGAACCCTGAATTGATGGTTCTCGAGCTGCACTCTGGGCTGGAAGGGCACCGAATGAAGAACGGCCTGGCTGAGAACTGAGGGGATCATGCCCTGAAGATGCACCACTATGGGCTGGGCGGCCTGACCGAGGAGGCCTGAACGAACGACCTCTACCATGCTGAATCTGCCCCCTAGAAAGAGCACCACTAGAACCACCGGATCCACGAGGCCTCTTGGCCTCCCTCTCTACCCGCTCCTGGCGGCAAACCGACTCAATATCACGAGCAATATCAACAACTTTCTCGAAGGTATCACCTGATACTCTCTCCCGAGTCATAAAAAGGTAGAGCTGATAAGTGAGGACATCCACGAACCTCCTAATCCTCTCCCTATCAGCAGGGACCAACTCGGTGGCATGACGAGCCAACTCCGAAAACCACATCTCATACTGCATCACTAATAGCTCCCCCTGACGCAGTTGCTCAAAATGCATGCGCTGCTCCTCCCTATGAGACTGCGGTACATACTTCTCCAAGAAGATAGTGGAGAACTGATGTTAGGTGAGGGGTGCTGAACCAACATGCCTACGCCTCTTAAAAGACTCCCACCAACTGAAAGCAGCACCAGAAAACTGAAAAGTGCAAATGAGACCCCACTGGTCTCCAAAATCCCAGCGGTACGCAACATCCTCTAACACTTATCCAGAAAACCCTGGGTATCCTCGCCCTCAGCACCACTGAATGTCGGAGGCTAAAGTTTACTAAACCTCTCCAGCCTACGCTGCTCATCATCTGGTATAGCTGGGACGAGGAAGTCCTGAACTGGAGCAACCGGCTGGGCCGGAATCGCCCCCGGTGTCTGATGGCCCTAAGTAACCTGCTCAGGCAACTGGAGTCTGACTGCCTCCCCCGGCCTGAGAAGTAGTGGCAACTGCCTGAGCAAGGGTGGTACACACAGTCAAGATCTGATCCAAGGTCTCTTGAAGACCCGGAATAACAATAGGCACTGCCGGTGCCTAAGCCTGTCCCACTGGAGCATATGTGGTGGGAACCTAATCCTGAATAGTAGGGGGATCAACTGATACTGCCCTGGCTGCCGCACGGACTGGCCTGCTACCTCTACCGGCCTCGACTGCAGCCTCAACCCCTCGCTGGTCTAGCTGGTGGCTGATCACCCTGATCTGTGGCGCGAGTCCTCACCATCTGCGAGAGAACGAAACAACAGATGTTTAGATTTCCAGAATCAACCAAATGGCACGACAGAATTCAAGAAAAATGAGATTGTTCCTAAGGGTTCTGCAGCCTCTCGAAGATAAGTACAGACGTCTCCGTACCGATTCGCAGGACTCTACTAAATCTGCTCATGACTGTTGAGTCCTATGTAACCTAGGCTCTGATACCAACTTGTCACGGCCCCAAATCCTAAACCGGCCGTGATGACGTCTATCATGGAACTAGGCTAGCCAACCATTTCAGACTATCATAATATTTTATAACATTCCCAAAATTAGCAGATTTTAAACAACAACATGAGATGAATAATTTATACATTTCCCCAAAACCTAGAGTCAAATGTCATGAGCATCTAAGACTGTAAATACAATATACAATATAGTGACTTGCTACAACAAAAGTCTGAGGTACAAAAGACCAAAAAAAACTATGATCTTAGGGAAGGAAAGGAGGTGAGCTAGGGACGCTGAGCAGCTACCTCGATCCTCGAACAATTCCAAGCTCATCCGGAAATCAACTAGCGAGATGGTCTGTTACTTGGATCTGCACACAGAGGTGCAAGGAGTAACGTGAGTATGCCAACTCAGTAAGTAATCAAAGTAACTAAAACGTGAGTGTAGTGACGAGCATTTAAATCATGTAAATCCATATAATGAATAACAGTGGAAATGAATAAATCAAGTCAGGAATCTACAATTCCGAATATTTCATAAACTCTGGTTTCCATTTTAAAAAATCTCGTATAAAAACATTTATCCAACATTTATTATTAGAGGCTCAGTTTAAAGAAGAGTGAAAACAGCATTTGCATAAAATATAAGCCCCTCTGGCACAATATCACTCACAATAAAGCCTCTCGGGCAAGCCTCTCAGTCACTCGTGACTCCACTA